>JAJHUR010084596.1:0-31362 GCA_027495735.1 Lutjanus campechanus
TCTGATGCTGTGTGTGTGTGTGTGTGTGTGTGTGTGTGTGTGTGTGTGTGTGTGTGTGTGTGTAAGAAATGTCTAACCTTGCTGTTAAACAAAAGTAAAATATCATAGTGCCAATTAGGCCAGTCCCAGACAAGGGGGTGGGGGTGGTTTATATTCTCCCACCTGCCCCCCGCCTGCCTGCCCGCCTGCCTGCCTGCCTGCCTGCTCCCACCCGTGCACTCAATGGCACATTAATAAAACATGGCCCTCACTTTGGGGTCCTGCTTGCTGTGTAATTGGCAAATTAAAAAGTGAGATGTGTTAAATGCATCCATAAGAGACGGTATACATCATCCCTACCTCTCCTACACACCACACACACACGCACACACACACACGCACACACCCCTACTCTCTGTACTGTGAAATCTCTCTTTAGTCAGCAGTAGGGCTGATGGTATTATCTGGCTTAAGGGCGTTTTCTCAGTTTGTATTCGCATATTCATGGCTCATGATCTTAATATTAACGGAGACCCAGAGAGCCATCAGTGAAGTGTTGATTAAATCTCTCAATGGCAACTTCACGAACTCCAAACTTCCTCGAACTTAAAGGGACAGTTCACCCCAAAATCTAAAGTACATATGTTGTGCTATTTATCCATCCAATGATATACTTTCTTTCTGCAGTAGAATCAACCGGAACAACTTTATTTCTAATAGAAAGAAAGTAGTTCCTACACGAAACTGCTCACAACAAGGTCTGTGGATTGTCTTTTTGGAAAGAGACACTTTTTGAATGTTTCAAATGTTTATTTATTTTTTTTTATTTTTTTTGGTGCTTTGAGCACCACAAGCTGAGTGTCATCCAGTTCCATTATATTGGAGAGAAGGCAGACATCTCTACAGCCGATATCTCCCAAACTCTGCAACTCACACCAAAAAAATCTAGATCAGGGGTCAGCAACCTACAGCTCTTTTGCCCCTCTGCAGTGGCTCCCTGTGACTTTGACAAAAAAAATTAAATGGAAATTCATTAATTTCATGATATTAATTTCATTTAATGGTTCTCCTTTTTAAATTATTTGATTTTAATTAGTTATTGTTATTGAGTGCTTCCTACATTCTCCAATTGTAAAAATGCGTAGCCTTTACCCCAAATTTCAAAAAATGTTTTTTGCCTGTTGGCTGTTTGTCTGAATCAGCTCGTGTTGAGTCTAGACTAGCTACAGTATACAAATCCAAAAAAGTCTCTGAGGAAAATACAGAATTTAATAATAGTTGCTCCAGTCGTTTGTTGTTGTTTTTTTAATTTTTTGGACAAAAATAGCTCTTTTGGTAGTAAAGGTTGCATGCAGCACTACAGGCCAGAGGACAAATATGTATTTTTGATTTTGAGGCAAACTTTCCCTTTAAGCGACACCAGCACCAATCTTGACGAGGACCTTACTTTTCCTGCCTTGCCTCGTTTGCTCCAGATCCGTTAACTGACTTGTTACTGAGGCGAGCTGCAGCGTCGTGTCGTGCGGTTTGTGTCCCCGCTGATTATCCATCGAGATAAAGAACAGCAGGATCAGAAAATAACCAGCACCCCAGATTCAGCAGCTAGTTTTCAGCAGCTGAAACAACAAACATGCAGTGCCTTCAAACACACTGCTGCAAAAGTTATTCCCTCAACATAAAGTACAGGTCTCAGTCCTACAGTATAGGAATCAATAACCACTGCCTGGCTGTGTGTCAGAGCCTGTGGATCATAATCATAGCATGGTTTCATCAGGTTTGAAGGTCAAATCTGTTTATTAACTAGTTACTAATAATAGATGCTGCATATCAAGTTCTTATAGCACCTCTTTCAGTACTCTGCACACTCTCAGTACACTTGGTTATTGGCAGTGGTTTAAGTTTAGTACAAGTACTAATACATTACGAAAAATTACTCAATTACAAATATAAGTACTGGTGTTGGAAAACTACTTATGTAAAAGTACAAAGTATTCATCTCAAAAACTACTTAGAGTATTAGTTACTTAGCATTTTCAACTGTAGCTGAAAATGCTAACATAGGGTTGCAAATTGTTATCACTTTCTTTAATTAATCACCGGTAAGATTAACGATTGATTAATCAATTAATCGTTTTTTTTTTTTTTAAATAAATAAATAAACAAAGCCAAATGTGTTTTTTCCTCCTCAATCAAAGCAACATATTGCTTATTCTCTGACAATGTTGCATAGCCTGTGAAACATATAAAGACGTTGAGGCTGACATATTACACACATTTACTTTAATGCTGGATAATGTCTGGAGCATGCTCATAAAACAAGGTGGCTACACATCATTAAAAAAGACTTCAAATGTCTTAAATTCACATTTACTCATAAAAAAGTGTATAAAGTATTAAATAGTCTTAAATTCTTTTTGGTAAGGTCTTAAATTTTTCCTCGCCACACTCACCACAGTGCTTGCTCTTAGTGGGAACATGGTTTATAAAGAGAACAATCCAAACCTGCTTGATTTGAAAACTGCTCTGAAATATCTTTGTTATGGTTATGCACTATACAAATAGAATTGAATTTGATTAAATATTTATTGATTGGATGCTCTAATGGTCTAAAATTCACTACAGCTGCAATAGTTGAATTCCAATGTCTCTGTTAGCGTGTTGCACATGTTTTTAGGTATTTACTAATAGATGTGTTTGGATGTTTGTTCTATAACTCAACCAGTTATTGTCACTGTGCCTTACTGACTATTTTAAATTGCATTGAAAAGTCTTAAATCTAAGTTGCTGATACATGTAGACACCCTGTAAAAAATAATGTTATATTTCAGATCTTTATTTTACAGTAAATTTGACTTGATCGACCAAATTCTTAACAACTGATCAATCAATCATCAATTAATCATTATCATCCTTGATCATTAACAATTTATATAATGCAAATCATGTTTATTTTTTTGTTTTGCTTGTTTTTCAGTGTCAACTTTTTGTTTTTCCCATTCTAAGTTTCAAGTTTACGTTTCCTTATTTGACAAATGGCTCCACCAAACAGAACTGTCTCAAATGAGGTGCAATTAATGCAATTTCTAAACTATTGATTAAATACCCACAAATTTTAATTGGTTAAATTCTCAATGGCAATTAATTGGTTAATGATTAATCATTATCATCCTTAGTCAAAACTTGTGCTGCTGCAGTGTTTAGTTTGTCGTTTTCATTGGCCAGTTTGCAATCAGACGTCCTTCTTGGCTACAAAAATGCAGATGAAATGTTTGTATGTTAATTCAAATTGTACTCGGTACTCAATTATGATTTTAAAAGTAACTTAAGTAGATTACATAGTGTAATGCGTACTTAAGTACAAGTAAAAGTACAGACTTGAAAATCTGATCATAGAAGTAGAAGTACCCCCCAAAAATTCAACTTAATTACAGTAATTTGTGTATTTGTAAGTAGCTACTGTGCTAATAACCCCTGACACACTGCTTCCACTCTTCTCTCCTCCTGCTGCCTCTGATAACTAAACTCAGGTTACTGGCTGATACTGAGGAGTGATTCAATACCAGTGTTTGTTTTTCCCTCTCTGGGAATTGGCAGGAATTGTTTTTTTGTGTGTAATATAACAAGAGGCTGTAACTACACATTGCTGCTTAACTTTAGATAGAGATGTTAAAGGATTTTTTGAAGTGGGGTTGTATGAGGTACTCACATAGTCAGTGTATTACCTACAGTAGTTCGGTGTGTCTGTGGGGGAGTGTCAGCACGTAACCATAGAACCAACCACCACAAAGTTAGTTTTAAGTTGGTTATTCAAGTAGATGCCTGCTGAATCTGGTGTGAATGTCTTTTGGATAACCAACTTAAAACTAACCTCACCCTGGGTGCCTGAGGTGAGCCAACTCTACTTAGAGGGTTGTTAGGAGGTTTGTTTTTACAACAAGCAAGGAGGTGGAGTTTGTTGGTGACAAATTCAAACACTTGGAGCTGAAATGTCAAGATTTGGACCCAAATCAATCAACAACACTACTATATACCAATATACATTGGTTTTCAGCTAAAAAAAAAAAAGATTTTGGAGTTAGGGTTCATCTTAGAGTTCATCTTAAAGTGTAGACTATATTTCAAACATATTCACCTCTGCCCCTTCCAACAGGAAACCACTGTTATATAAGCTGAATATCACTTTCTCCAAAGCAACCAGACTCCATTGGCAAAAACAGTCATTTTACTTCAGACCATGATGCTTCCTGGTTTACCGCTGCCTTGATGGGTTAGTTAGTTTGTGTTATTGCGTGACTTCTGTGTTTCCAAGGGTTAGTTTGGATTCACTGAAGTCCCAAAATAACACTAACTAACTAACAGATGGAGACCGTGGTAAACCTGCAACTCCTGTGTTCTGTGAGGTAAAATTATACTTTTGCCAAAGGAGTCTGGTTGCTTTGGAGAGAGCCATATCTGACTTGTATATCAGTGGTTTCCCATCAGGAAAGGCAGGGTAAAGTGAATTTGGCATACACTTAAACTGATAGAAATTTTTTTAGATGGCTAATATACATTTTGCTGCTGACCCTGTCCACAGCGGTGCATTGCTTAGCTTCCTATATCTGCTGCTTCTCCAAAGTGGGGGCAAATCGACTGCCATCAACTGTAGTTAATACACTGACTATGGATAAGTACCTCATACAAGCCCACTTCAAATAATCCAAACTATCCCTTTAATACACAGACTTTATTATTAAGCTTTTGATTACATTTTTAAAGTTTTGATTACATGATTTAGGGTTCTGCAATTACAATTTTGTAACAACATGACTAAGAGACCGTCACCTTGGGCTGATCTGTGAAATAAGGCCAGTATCAATGCAGATACACATCTGCTACATTAATGCGTAACTTATTATCAATGTTCATTTCAATCAAATACTACTCTAGTAGTAAATAGTAAACTTGAATTCAAATTAAAATGAGATTTACTGAAGATGGCTGCAGAGAATTTGCCATTTAGAGCCCAAAACATACCATTCATAGTATGTTTGAGTTGGCTCTGATGTCTCCATCACTCCTCACACAGATGAAACCCTCACAACAGCACGTCTGCTGAATGCAGGCACAGAGTTAGGCCGTTTATCATTCAGGATTATCTCAAATTAAATCTAACTGTGCGTCCTTGTAGCCAAATATGCTCTCTTCTGTCAGAGCCCACAGTTGACGGCAGTCACCAGTTTGTCACAGAAAAAGAAGCCAGCTACAACGTAACCTTAGGCAAAGTTGTCTATCAATGACCAAACACTGTGTGTCTGAGCGCCGGTGCTGCAGGTACTGTCGGCGTCAGTCACTTTACATTCCACAGCTGAGTGAGTGGGCCGGGAGACTGCTCGCTATCTAAGACGCCGCGTTAGAAATATCGAAGCTCTCAGTGTGCACTTTTGTCAATTCAGCGTCTGGTGCCCGTCAGTTATTCAGCTTTGTCAGCTGCTGGTAAAATATAAAAAGTAAATGACCTCACCTTATTTTGTCGTCATTGTAATTTAAACTTTCAAGACAACAAGTCTTGTGGACATTCCCGTGTGTGCATCTGTATGCGTTCATCCTAAAACTGCAACAATTAATCGATTACTCGTCAACTATTAAATTAATCGCCAACTATTTTGATCATCAGTTAATCGGTTTGAGTCATTTTTTTAAAGAGGAACAGGTCAGAATTCTCTGATTCAAGCTTCATAAATTCTTAAGTATTTCCTTCCTTACTCCGCTCTGACAGGAAACTGAATATTTTTGGGTTGTGGACAAAACAAGACATTTGAAGACATCATCTTGTACTTTGGGAAACACTGATCGACATTTTTCACAATTTTCTGATATTTTATAAACAAAGCAAACAATCTATTAATCAAGAGAATAATGGAAAGTTTCATCAGCAGTTAAAATAGTTGTTAGTTGCAGCCCTGGTGCATTTGTGTGTGTGTCTGTTTGCAGAACGCCCATTCAGGGCCTCACATTATGCCACATTCTCACTCTACTACACAAAGCCTTTCTGACAGCCCTCTCCTGACATCTGGTGGCAAATAGAGAAAATAGTGAATTTATGAACAGCCATGCTTTCCCCATGCATTAGATACTATTTATAAAGTTAAAAATATACTGTGTTATTGTTAAGAAGTTATAACCGTAAGTATATTCACTCTCTCTCTCTACAGATAGTGGACACTTTGTTCATCGGACGCTACGTGCTTCTGGCGGTGGCGGGCACAGTTTTCCTGGTGGCGTTGTTCATGCTGCTCCCCTTTCATTTCCTGGAGCCGGTCTATGCCAAGGCCTTAAGAACACACTAGAGCTGCCAGGGTCAGAGCTGGCACGGGGATCACGGCGCTGATGTACACAACTTAAGACAAGCAGGGCTGACGAGAGGGCCACCCCCCCTTCCCCCTCCATGTGGAAACAGACTACAGAATGCATCCCAAACAGACACAGCAGGAGAGCCTGTGTTTCTGTATGGCCAACTGTTTACAGGTTGTTTACTGTTTATGCTGAAATGAGATATCCAACAGCACCCTGGGTGTTTATTTATATTTTGTATCATTTAATACACGAGATGAGTGAATAGTCTCTTCTTTGTGTGATGTGTAAAGTCTGGAACACTCTGAACACTCCCTCGACATTTTATAAAGAAATCAAATATTTGATTTGTCTTTTTTCATCACTTGACCTCCTAATATGTTCCTGAAGGCACTGTCTAGCAGCGGTAAAATTTCCGATGTTGGTGACAGTCCATGACACACATTTAACTCAGGATGACCCAGTGAGTCAGTGAAAGTTCATTCAAATTCTGAATGCATCTTCTGTGGTGTCCCATTCACAGCTGTCTGACGCCTGGGGGTCCCATTTATGGCTCTTCAAGTGGACTGACTGATGAACAGTGTTAATATCCAGTGTGCCTAAATTCTCCAGACTTAATACAGCCTGGCACAGCCAGACTAATTCACAAATGTGAATTATATTTGCCAGAGCGAATGAAAACATGAGCTCGGCAGATTGGGCTGGTTTCCAGGCTAACATGTTTCAGTATGAGATAGTATGAAATTGAAATGAAATGGATAAGAGGCTGCAGATCAAAATTAGCTTTAAGCTAACTCTGTTACACTATATCAAATGGTGATACAAATGTTTAATATTGTGCATAGTCACTTAAAAAATCAAATAAATAAATTTATGATGTGAAACCTATTTCAGCTGACAATAAGATTTTACTGGTTCTGCAGGTTGTTTTGTATTAAAATGCTGAATATTAGCTGTAGAATGCAAATTTTGTAATTTACGTCTTATACCAGCATTTGCATTAAAGGGACAGTTCAACCCAGAATCAAAACTACGCATTTTTCCCTGGTCTGTGGTGCTTTTTAGCCACATAGATTTTTTGGGGGGTGTGTGAGTTGCAGAGTTTTGGAGATATCGGCTGTAGAGTTGTCTGCCCGCTCTACAATATAATGGAACTAAAGTGCACCTAGCCTGTGGTGCTAAAAGTGCCAAAAATGTTTTGAAAATGTAAAACCACCACCATTCAAGGTAATCTACAAATCTAGTTGTGAGCAGTTTCATGTGCTGTAGGAACAACTTCCTTTCTATGAGAAAGAAAGTCGTTTATATTTTGGGGTGGTGACATGCAGAGGTCGTGTGCTTATTGCAGAGTAGAGGGGTTGTTTCTGGTTAGGCTGTTCCTTGGAAAAAAAATGTAGGTTTATAAACGGCTGTATTCGCCACCCTTCAAGCGACTGGCTTGCACTTAGAAATCCCCAGACGATAATAAGGCACAAGATCTCTCATTTTCTGGTAGTTTGCTGCACCCTCTGTAAGTATAAAGGCCACATTTTAAGCTAAAGAAAACACTATGATTCCTATTTACATGTGATTATAAGCAAATGAAAACATAATTATGAATATTATATTCATGTTTTTCCATATTCTGTCATTAAACCCCATAAATCTTAAAACTAGACCTTTAAGGTTGGTTATTGGTGTTCATCCTGGAATGAAGGGTTTTGCCTCACTTATCTTTGTCAAATATTCTCTTGCCATAAAAATAAAACCAATACAAGTCTCATTCACTGTGTAGTAACGGTGAATGAGAGTAATGTCTAAAAATCATGTTTAGACATTAATATCTATCATTAAATATCTCATGGACACATACAAGTACACTCAACTATACAGAAAATAAACTAGATGGATAAATAGCAGGGACACTGGGAAAACAGGAAACAGTTAGCCTCCAAACCATACAGAATCCAACTACCAGGACTTCTAAAGCTCACAATTTAACATGTTATTTTTGTGTTTTTTTAGGACATACTAAAGCACATGTAAAAATCTAAATGCTGGGCTTATTTGTAGCTTTAGAAATGCTGGTTAGGTGGATTTTGTTACCCTTGGAAAGAATCAGGCTGGCTGTTTCCCGGGGACTGGCCATTTTTCTGACAGCTCATTGTTCTGAAAGCCCAGAAATATGTTTCTTTGGATCGAAAGCTCATTTGTCTGACAGAACTTTACGCCCGTTACTCCAAAAATCCACTCTGTCTCTGCAGTTGTTAGTTCACTGACTGTCAGCCCTGTCCATGGTGCTGAATTTCTGCCAAACAACATTTCAAGCAATTTTACTGTTTCAGAAAAATGTCGGAATGAAATCCTGAGAGTTTTACCTCAGTTTACCTCAGTCGTTGTAGGTCAGGTTAGCAACTGCAGGTAAAGTGTATTTTCGGAGCAGTGGGCAGTTGTTTTTTGGATAACGGGCTGAAGGATGAATGGGCTTTTGATTCAATGGGACATTCTTTGGACTATTGGGGTTTTGGAGTAATAGGCTGTTGGGACAATAGTATGGTTTTACTTTGCTTCCAGTCTTTATGCCGAGGTGAGTTAGCTGGCTGCAACGAGAGCGGTATCCATGAACTCATAATACTCTCAGCAAGAAGGCAAATAAGTAGACTTTCCAAAACATCCAACTGGTCCTTTCGGCCCATCAGGAAACAAGCTGCTCGTTGTTTCAACTGGTATGTACAGGTGTTAGTTTACGTTTGTGTGGTCAGCAAGCAGAGTGCTGCAGGGATGCCATATTTTTGTAGGTGAACCACCTCTCTGGTTCCCTCCACAAAAAGCCAATGGGATTTTTCAGTGGGATTTTGGATTAGTGCAAAGCATAAGTTCTATGGCAAACAAAAGCATTTTGTCCTGCAAAATAATCATCACAAATCATCACACCACTTGTATTTTATGCATTTTAAGTGTAAATGCAAAACATTAGGTCATAAATAAACCACACCACAGTCACCTGACTTCACATCACCACTACTAAGTGACTAGTGTTTGGCGTGGTGACGTTTGTAGTCTCATTTAGCCACTTGTTAGCATTCACCTTTTTTGAGACACACAAAATCTTCTAAATTCACGAATGGGGTATTTACTGACGCATTTTACGTGATAGACCAAAACGTGAAAATCTCTTAAAGATCTTGAAAAGGAAAAAGGGAGTTTTTCTTCTAAACATATACATGTTAGAAAATACTTTCTGAAATTGTGAAAAGACCGGCAGACCTGAAACATGGCTCAGTGATGTGCTGGAGTCATAGTTCCCCAATATTTAAGCCCCACGAACTGACAAATGAACGGCACTGCTTCACCCTCCCTAACAGTCACTAATGAACATACCTTCAGCGACTCTCTCAGTCCAAATCAGCCCAGCAGTTCACTTCAGCTAACTTCAGCTCCAACAACCCAAGACAGAAGGGGAAAAAAATACCATCCTGTCATTGTCCTCTGGCTCTGGTGGCTCAAACGTGTCTGGACATGTCCAATAAAGCTGCCAGACGGAGCAGCCATGTTTCAGGTGGTGTTCAGGTCGTAGTGGTGTTTGACACTGAGACGGCAGGGTGCATTTCAGAGCAGAGGAAACTACTCATTTTTTCATTATTTTGAAACCTAATTTGATATACTTAACTTCTTTTTAATCTTTCAAATTTGGTTGTGTAGTTAATAACATATGTTTCTGTGGTGTGACAAACTCAGAACACGCATTTGTTGCTGCTTTACATGATCTTTTAGCTTGTGTTAACCACAGACATTTAGGCATCTTACCAAAACTCATTCAAGGAAAACAATGAGACGAGGGAAATGAAAGTGCTAATATGCTAACTCGTTCTTGCAGCACTATTTACGTGAGGATAGAGCAGTTAATTCCTGAAGAAGGAATCTTCTACCCACTAATAAGGCCCAGCATGCTTTGGCTGCAAACAGCTCCATTTACTTCAGCTTTCTCTGAAATGTTATTTAGAAGCTATTCATGTATCACTGTGTTTTGTTATTGTGCATTGCTATTCTACATTTTGGTTGCACATTTTGCCAACCATTGAATCATATCCTGTACTGTGTTGTCAGTACTTTGACAAACACAGCAGCAGCATTCACATGGTTATGATGCTGATTCCATGGGGTATAAATAAGCAAATGATTCCATAGAGAGTAATGAGCTTTTGCAGTCTAGAGGCTCAATTATAAACACTTGCCCCCCTCCCATCTCCATTTTAAAAGTGTGAAGCCCGAGGAGACGTGGAGTGGAATTCCAACCAGGATGATGAAAGAGAATCTAATGAATCAAAACCAATCCTATTAGTTCCGGCCCACATCTCCATACTGTGGTCCCTTTTCTGCACAACAATCCGCCACATGATTTCACACAAGCTGGGGAGCTGGGGGATTTCAGCAGGGTGGGATAGGGGGATCTGAAACCTTTCAACCTGGAGGGACTTGTTGCCTGTAATTGACCGCATGATTACCGCAAAACATGATCTTAGCCCCCGCAGAAGGTGCCACTGAGAATTTAAGTTCACTGAAGTTGAGGGAGAGGGTTCAGCTGGCAAATAAGGGATAGTTCAGATTCTTTAATGCATGGGTGTATGAGGTACTTATTGATAATCAGTGTATTACCTTCAGTAGATGGCAGTCAACATGCCCCCAGTTTGGAGAAGAAGCAGGGGTACTGGTAAGCTAAGCTAGGTACTGCTGTGGACAGGATCAGCAGCAAAACATATTTTAGCCACCCAAAATGAATCCATATCAGTTTAACTGTATACAATATTTTAAAAATTGTTACCGCTTGACCTTGCTGTCAGACTTTTCAGATGGGAAACCACAATTGTATAAACCAGATATTCAGAGCTGAGGTAGAATTAGACTTTAGAATTTATTTCGGTCGGCAAATAGAAATGAGAACATCAAGTATTAATTTACAAATTCATGTAAATAAATGCATAGCCTCTTACAGAAAATGGCAGATACTTAAATAGTATGGTGCAAAACATAACAATAAAGTAATTTAACATAACTTAGACACTTCTGCAGTCCGAAAAAAGTAGGCTGAAGCTACTAGCTTATAACACCCACCCTTTTAACATCATATTTAGCAATCAACAAGAAAACAAACCAAAACAGGCAAACAAGGCAAAAAACCCCAAAACAAAATACAACACAAAAAACAACTTACAAAAGGCAGGTATATGCCAAGTAAGCCCCTGCTAAGGGCCTCCTTGGCCACCAGAGGGCGCCCAAGGGAGAATGAAATGTTATTTATTTATTTTATTTTATTTTTTATTTTTTTGTGATACATCATTGTCAATGGTAGTTGTTTCCTGTCTGAAAAGGCTGTCTGACAAGATAAAGTAGTGAAAATATTCTAAATATAGCATACGCTTAAACTGGTTTTTCTTAAGTGGCTAAAATACTTGAAGCTGTCCATGGCAGTACATTGCTTCTGCTTCCATGCTCGTGCTCCTCTCTGCTTCTCCAAGCTGCAGGCGCACTGCCCGCCATCTACTGTAGTTTACGCACTGACAATTGATAAGCAGGTTCATACAGCCCCACATTAAATAGTTTGAACTATCCCTTTAACTTCAACAGAAACTTTATGCGACCGCTCAGATGCAGTTTAGATTTCAAGGTCGCGATGCAAAAGATGTTTACACCAATTCCTTTCTGTCTTGAAGCCTGCAAACTCAAGGTCCCTGCGGTCCCTGAAGTGTGTGTCCTGAAGATCTGACAGCATTCCTTGGCTTCCTCCCTCGTTCTCACACGCTCTCGCTCTTCCTCACCTTTTTTAATCTTCCTCTCTTCCCCCTCCATCTTTCCTCCTTTCCTCATTTTAATTTTTGCAACTAAACTGCGTCTCTGGGGAGTGGGAAAATGAGCAGAACAAAGCATGTGGGGGTTTGAGGATCATTTGGAGCTGGGAGACAGAGTCTTTGTGGCGCAGCCAGCTGGACATATAAAGAGACGAGGGGGCGGGCGGGATAGAGAAAAGGGGGGAGCAGTGCGAGGGCAAAGAGGTGTGAGCAGAAGGCTCAGGGTGCTTGGTTTTGAAGCTGCAGAGGGGACGGGGTGCGCTTCTCTCGGGTAGATCCCGCATTCAGATGCACTCAAGCAGAACTCCCGGCTTGCCGTTCACATCCTCAGCCATCCCGGCCCCTGTTTGTGATACGGATACCGTCACCGCCCCGCCCGGCTCTCACAACACCCGAAATCCATTAAGGATTTCAGGCAAAGTTGGTGCACTTATCCCAAAAGAATGTGATTCAGTTCATGTTAAATCAAGCAGACGGCAATGTTTGCCATCCTTTCAGGAAGTTTGGTAAATAAAACTTGATGAGTCCTCCATGGGGTAAATCTGAAAAAGTTCATTTTAAATCCGTATGTAGGCTTGGATTAAATGCGGGTTTATTAGCCAACAAGTGGCTGTTTGGCAAACCTGAAGACACCAGAGTTCACTGGGTGTTTCACTGGGCTGTGAAAGAGCTGCTGATAGAAATAAATCGGAGGCTCGTCGCCTGAGCAACAAACTATGCCGTTCTGAGGCCAAGAGGAGTGTTTTTTCTCAGAGCTGCCTGGTCGTGCTCTATTATGCACTTTTGTATACGCCTGAGGGATGCTATCATTGCAACACACACTAGGGGGGCAAAATCCTCAAACTGAGACCCCGGTGTTGCCTTGGCCTTTTACCTCTCTCTCAGGGAAGAATTAGCCCAAAGCTCTGCCTCACGGGGGGACGATGAAGGCCCAGATTAGAGGTCAGGTCGCCCACCAATAGCCCCTCCGCTGCTCGGACATGACGCCCCATCGCGGGCCGAAGCTCGACCCTATGGGGGTTCCATTTTGACAGTGCTGAAGACATGATTGAATATTGGTCACAGGCTTAGAAAGGCAGTGGCTACACTGATCAAAGAAAACCGTCACAATAGTCAAACATGGGTGGCCACGGTGGTCCACAGAGCGTGCTCAGTTAGTGCGTAGTCTCCAACTGGCCTGTGGTTTAATCTTTTAGCTTTTGGATTGACCAACCTTAAGGTACAGAGGATCAACATTAATAAACGTGATGCTTATGATTATTAGATAAAAATTTAACTTGATTTGTCTGACTCAGACTGCTTAAACCTATTGCAGTGTGTTGCTGCCACGCCAGAAAAAGACAAAAACATCAGTATCGTGTTATAACGTGAAAAGTTTTTTGTTATAACAAGATGTTTTTCACATTAAAACAGGATTATCATTATGACACAAACTTGTCACATTATAACATCTCACGTTTTAACAATATGCTATTTATTTTGTTATAACATAAAACTTTTCATGTTGTAATGTAATAACTTGTAATGCAGAGGCGGACTCAGGCTGTCTGAGGGCCAGGGGCGAAGAAAATAAAAAGGGCCCCAGCTGTACATGGTGGGGGCACCAGTGTGGTGAAAATCATGATGCATTTAAGGTGAAACAGCTCCAATTCCTGGCTTAGATTAAAATTCTTTTCTTGCACAACAACTATTACAACTCCGTAATAAAAACACACAGGGAACTATTTAACTATTTAAAGGCACATACAGGCCAAATAATCTTCTAGATTGCGAGTAAGCTTATATGGCACTGTATGTGTTTTCTCCACTGGAAGGGCCTCCCAGAGGGCATTTTATCATGGTTTGTCCACTAGACGGGCTCTTTAGAACTTTGGAACATGGGGGCACTAGTTGCCCCCCTTGGCACCCCCTTGAGTCCACCATTGTTGCATTGTTACATAAGTTATCACCTTATAACAATAGAATTAAATGAAAATACAATTAAAGTCATGTAAGTTTCACATTACAACAAGATAAAAGTTTATCATGTAATTACAATATAAGTTTCATAACATGTAGCATTTTATGTTATAACAGTGACTTAGCACATTATAATGTGAAACTTTTCACATTACTACATAATAATTAGTGTATTTTCATAAGAAGAAAGGTTTCTTGTTGTAAGTGACTTTATCTTTGATAGGAACACAGAAAGCTGCAATAGATTCAGCTCGATTTAAATGTCCCCCTCCACCAAAAATACATTTTAGTTAGTTAGTTAAGGTGATAGTTATTTGACTGTGATGTTTAAGCTTCACTGTGTACAATAATGGATGTGACAGTTAAAAGACATTCATGTGCCGAAGGAGTAAAGTTTCTCAGGTTGCGGCCGGGGTGGGTGTCGTCTTTTAGGCTCTGCAGGCACCTTCTCTCCCTGATGTCACTGACGCTCAGTAGATGGGTACCAGAGATGTTCTGGATGCGCACATCCCATGATGCCAGTCCGTGATGTTTCCAGTCAGGATGCTTTCTATTGCACCGCTGTAGAAGTTAACAAGAACTTTTACAGAAGAATAAGAATTTGCCCTCTTATGTAAGATTCCTTAAGAAATAAGAGTCATTAAAGGCATTCATTCACTTTCATTTCACTAGTCCTTTCCTTGAACCTCAAATAGTTAGTGAAATGCTCATTTCCAATTAATGGCAGATATTATAGTCTTTATAGTCTGTATTTGATAGAAAAAAAATAGTCCTCAGTCATCTCAGAATGACCTCATCCATTCATGGCTACTGAAAAAGTTGCACTTCAGATGAGACTTCACTTTGATCAACAAAAGAATGAACTTGTGGAGCCGCAGTTGTTCTTACTAGAATATAGGAGTTTAATACAACACATATCTCTGCACAGAGAAGGTCCTGGAACAGCGTGTACACATGGATACAGTTCATACCAAAAGCTTAAAGATGCAGTAGAAACACTCAGTCGCACAGAATCACGTGTCATCGGGACATCAGACAGGAGGGCGCTATGTTGCATAAGTAACAATGTCAGTGTCACAGAAGCTGTCCAGACTTTATCCCAGCTCAAAAAATTCTATATCACAGGTACATATAAAAGTTATTAAAAGTTGTTTTTACCCATTAATCTCCAACAACTACACCAAGTATCGCACAAATTTTACTTGTAATTCTCTGCATTTTGGCGTTTTAGATAATAATCCCTTGTTATGCAACACAGATTCCTTTAAATGCTCAAGATGATGTCTTCAAATGTCTTCTTTTGTCCACATCCCAAAGATATTCAGTTCACTGTCTCAGAGGAGTAAAGAAACCAGCAAATATTTACATTTGAGAAGCTGAAATCAGAGAAACTGGACATTTTTCAGTTGTTGCAGCTCTGATTATGTGTTTATGAGTACAGTCAAACGCATTATGAATGAATTATAATTCAGTATTAGTGTCCCCCATAATGCACTATAGATGTGGTCTTTATATAAAGTGTTACCGAATTCATCATTTTCAGGTAGTTGTTTTTCATCGACAGAGAAAATGCAAAGAAAAACTGAGCATGAAGGATGAAAGGAGTGTAATAAAAATGTAAAATATTGTTAGAAGGAAGGCCAATCATAATCTTATTATAAAACTCTGCGTGAACACAAGCAAATGCCCCTGGTTTCACTTCTAATGAGGTTCCATCTCTTTTCTCTGTAATTGAAGGTTTACACGAACTGATGCGACACAGAAAAACAGCCAAAGCCTCAAACTATCTGCAGCATTTTGCATGGAACCCCGTTTGTTTTTGTTTACAGGCAGCTAAAATGCAGAGCAAATCAGAAGTGTAATCTCTGCGCGCTCTGGGAGTCCACTCAGACCAGACCAACTGACTGTGTTTGAAATTAAAGCAGTACATTCTGACAAGGTTGACTTGCTACTTTTGTTTGCTTCTTCTGGGCGAGCCAAGATGATGTATGAGACTCATACTGTGCAGACAGGCAGCTACAAATTTGCTTGGCTAGTTGACTGGTGGGAGGTTGGGTGGTGAGGCGGGGAGGGGGGGCAAGTTGTCACATTAAAGCAATGCAGTGAAAGAAAGAAGAGAGAGAAGCCTTTGTAGCCATTTAGTCTTTTTTTTTTAAGCTGTTGTTTGTCAAAAGAAACAACATTCTTCTTCTGGTCCAATAATTTCCATCTGAACTCAAAATGAAACTTATACTTTCCGATGTGAAAAGAAGTGTTGTTCTCTGTGACAAATGAAAACACTGCAGACTGACTTCATATCTGTCAGTGTGCAAAAATACATAAATATATATTTACTCATTTTAGATGAAATACTGAACTTTCAGAACAATCACAGCAAAGGTTTAGGCTGTTTTTCACCAACAAAGATTCATTTTTGAACCTGATCAAATCATGGCTTAAGATAACATATTTTTGGCACCAGACTTAAAACAGTTACATCAAAGATTAAATTAAACCTCTCTTTAAGCCTCAGTTTAGTGCTTACTTTAGACCTAGATTAAATTTAATTCTGTTGCACCAATATTTTAAACTCCGATTTTATATGTGATTGAGTATAGTAACTCGAGTACAGCAACTTTTTTTGCTCACTAGTAAACAATATAAGGTTTTGTCAACTTTTAGCTAGCAAGTAAACAATGTAGCATTTTGGCTTTTTTTTTTTTTTTAGCTGGCTAGCAAATAATATATGTTTTGTCAACTTTTTAGCTAGCCAGCAAACATCAAATGTTTTCTTATCTTTTTTTTTTTTGCTCGCTAGCAAACAATGAAAAGTTTTGTTAACTTTTTGTCCAGCTCGCAAACAATGTAATGTTTTGTCAGTTTTTTAACTAGCTAGCCAACAATGTAACATTTTTCCACCTTTTCATCTAGCTAACAAACAATGTAGGTTTGTTTTATCCAGCTAGCAAACGATGTAATATTTTGTTACCTTTTAATGCAGCTTGCAAACTATGTAATGTTTTATTACCTTTTAAGATTTAAAACAACGTTAACAAAATGATAACTTTTTATCTGGTTGGCAAATAATGTCGCGTTTTGTAAACTTTTTAGCTAGCTCGAAAACAGCGTAACATTTTGTTACTTTTTTAGTGAGCTAGTAATGTAGCCAACTTTGTTAAAGAATACAAAGAAGCTAAAAACTTTTTCAACTTTTCGCGAGTAAACAATGTCAATGTTTTGTCAACTTTCTAGCTAGCTTGCTATACTATAACATTCTGTTGAGGAATGCACAGCATTCCCCCCCCCTCTTTTATGCTAACTCAGCAGCACTTTATTTTTTTATTTGTTTATTTATTTTGATTTGGCTAAGCAAGCATCTCCATGAGTGTTTTAAACCTAGTTTTGCTAAACTCAGACCAGAACTAAACTTACATCAAATTAATCTTTGTCGGTGCAACCCAGTCTGAATTATTAAACCCACACTGTTCTACATAATCAAAACCTGTTGTGCTGCATTTGATCCATCACATGGTCTGCAGTTGATTAATGAAACTTATCTGACTTGGGAAACAGACCTCTCTCTGTGTTACCTCCCCCTTATTTCAACCTCCTCGCCTCCCACCTCCTCTAGACTGAGCCTTGTTTTCTGCCCCCCACCCCCTTTATCCCATGCAGAATGAATGGCACAGATGTTGTTGGACAAGACAGTACCCCTTGGTCCCCTTCCCCTCACTACTCGCCCAGCATGAGGTCTGAAACTTGTTTTTTGATCATTGTTTCCCCCCAACTTCTCCCTCCTCGGGGGGAAAAAAAGGACCCAAAGAGAGGAGGGATGTGGGGAGAGCAAGAGCAGCCAAATCAAAGAGGGAGGGAAGAGGAGCACACGGCCATGTCTGAGGAATATGAAGAAAACATACTGTTTAACTGTTTCCACACAGGACAGGTCACATGTTGAATGTTGAATTCAGACTTTACTGAGGGTATGGATGTTCCAGTGGAGCTGCAGTAGCGGGGTTTGGGTCTTCCATCCAGGAAGTGCTGACTGAAGATGCAGCTTGGTGCGTGGCTTCTCTGGGTGTCCTGGTTCTACACCTGGGCAGAGTACTCACAGTGCCAAGACACCTATCCGGCAAAGGCGGGATCGCACAGGGGGTCAAAGAGCCGGGTCAAGGATCATGTCCGTCACGGCGTCGGACACCAGCACGCGCCTCACAGGAGCAGGCCGCACCGCAGAAAAGGTGAGCCTTTAACTCTCACAGCTTTTCAGACTGGAGGCACGCAACAGTGACGTGCTGCAACCTGCTGCTCTGGTCTTCTGTCATGCTCGATCTGTGCATGTAGGGGGAAAAGTAGCTAATAGGTCGGCTTCTAATGCATCTCACGAGCTAAGATCAGCTTCTGAACTATTTTGAAATATAATGAAAGCTGAATAAAATGAAACTGTTTTGTCCACATTGACTTTACTTTCTCCTTGCTTTATATGTAAAAAAAAATAATTGCAAAATTAATTAATTTTACCCATAATTTTCTTTCTCCTTTCTGACTTTATTAAAAGACAATGAATAGAAAATTACTGACGAAGTAACCCTCCCCTTTGAATTGAATTGAATTGTGTAAACGTATTCTTATTCCACACCAAATAAGGAAGTATTTCATCATGTATTTGTTATATGGAATATGCTTATAATAACTTCATTGATTTTTGTAAATATACACTCCCTCTGAATTTGAAGCCAGCAACATGTTTCAGACAACAAAAGACTTGGAAAGTTGCAGAACGCTCACCTGTTTGGAACATTCAACAGGTAAACTGGTTCATTAGTAGTTGGGAGTATCGTGATTGGATATGAAAGGGGCATCCCTGAAAGGCAAGGCTCAGTCATTCATTATCAATCAATCTATCATTCAAACTTTACTGTTATGGTGTCCGTCATACAAGGTAATGCAATTCAAAGAGTTTAACAGATGCACGACAAAAACGTCCATAACACAGAACATGTGAAAGGCTGTTATAGCAAGGATGAAACACGATTGTATAAAAGATATCATGGCGCTGTCTCAGGAATACGTCCTAAAACCGCTGTCCATAAACACAACTTGTTTGCAAATGATTACATTGTTTTTATTCATCTTTTACTCAGTGTCCCAACTTTTTTGGAATCAGGGTTGTATAATGACTTTATTGGACTGATGTTTGGCTGGAGTTAGACACGAGAGAGGCCAAACTCCCAGTTAAACAAACGTGGAATTGTGGAACTTCTGTGCTGTCTAAAAAGTACTGTCAACACTGATCACTGACATAGAGCTTACTGCATGAACGACTACTGTCTGTAGCAAATTCATGAAACATGTCATTCAAGTTTACAAGCACAGAAAAAGTTTTGAAGTATTGACAACTTTTGTTAAGAAGGCCTGTGTTTATAAGCTGCAATAAAGGCCAAATACCACATTTGGGTTAAACTGTCTATGAGGAAAGACCAGGGGTGCAAATTGTAAGGACTTCTCTCTCTTCTCTCTCTACAGAGTGTTTGAAAGACATAAAAATGTACATATTTAACATTTATGTAAGGGATAACGTACAGTGAGCAGGACATTACTGTGTAATATTCCCCGACAAGGTGATGCAGGACCCAGATGTGAAGTCTGAAGGAGTTTATTTTGCAATAATGATCCACTCACTATACATTATCCTCCTTATTACATGGTCACCTACCAAAAAAAAAAAAAAATTGACATAAAATATTAATTTTAAAATGATTTTATGGATTTAAAAAATATTTTATTGCTCCTCCAGAGTCTATGATCTGCACTACATCAATAGCAATGGCCTGTTATAAACAGCAACGGACTCCAGAAATAACTTGCACAAAAATAATCTCAGTTGTATTTCAGATCTTAATTTGATAGTAGATTGATTAAAGTTTACTTGATCGACCAAATTCTTAACAACCTATTAATCAATCTTCAATTAATCATCATCACACCTAGGACAGACATTATTTTTAAGACAAATTAAAAATATATTGTGTAAAGTATTTCACAATTGTCCAAAATTTTAAATAACCTTTGTGTGCCTTAGGAAACCATCTGCTTTAAGCTACTGCGAGAATCATAATTGTGTTTGAATTGTGTGTAAAGTGAAAAAAAAAAAGCTTTTTGTTTGAACAAAACACAGCACTGATTTATTCAGGGCATTGTCGACATACCAGAAAAAGAAAACAAATCCGTTATAATATGTAAAATGTATTATAACAATATGTTTTTCATGTTATAACAAGACATTTTCACATTATTACAACATACAAACTTGTAACATTATAACAATATAATATAACAACAATATAACAAGAAACTTTTCTTGTTAGAACAATGTTATAATGTAAAACATTGCATGTAATAATATGATAAATTAATGTTTTAAGGTATAACGGGATAACTTATATGTTCATAATGTTATGTTATAACAAAACAGTTCCATGTTATCATGTGCTAACTTTTTGATATAACATAAAACACTCAATGTATGTCATAACTTATATTGTTATAATGCTAATTTATAACAAGATAAATAGTTTATTGTTATAACAAGAAAAGTTTCTTATTGTGATTTAGAAATGGTCTTTGTCATAATAATGAACTTTTCATGTTGTAACATGAAAGATATTCATGATTCTGATTTGTTTTTCTTTTTCTGGTGTGGCATCAAAATGGAAATTTATTCTAAAGAGTTGAATTATTCAACAAATTGATTTAAATTGGAAGAATGTAATTGTGATGGAATGCAATTATAATGTGTCTGAAAGAAAAACTTTTAACTCATCCCTGCTCTTTAATTATTTCAATCAGGTTGAGTCTTAAGAAATCGAGGAGCAGCAGTTTTGTAAGAGTCCAGAATGCATTTTTGTTTAAACCAGCTTAAAGCAGCCATTCATGTTGACACTGATTGTTGATTCCTTTACAAAACACACTTGAGTTACACTCTGAATTTACTCTGAAGTCACTTTTTATCACATTCCTCACTATAGCTGACACATTCTTTCTTTTTCTTACTCCATCCCGCCCTCCGTGCCCGTTCCAACACTTCCCCTGACCTTTAGTCTGCAGCCTGAAAGAGCCGGTTCCTTCCCTCGGCACATCCCAGCCCAGCGCCATTCCCATGGGCTGTGTTTAGCCGGGACTCATCCTTCATCCTCTCTAAAGCTTTTGTTGCTGGCTGAAAGCTGGCCGATGCCGGGGCCATCAAGCCCAAGTTGTTGGATCAATATAAACATCCATCACTTAGCCCCGGGCCTTTCTGAGCCTCACAATGAACAGCTCACTAAACAATACCTTATTTATGTGAGCCATTGGAAGGAATGAACTAGCGCTAGTTCACTTATTTCTGGGTCGCCTTGCTTTCAGTTTGCCATGATGGAACTTGGAAGTAACTCAGTATCTGGAGGGCTTTCTATCCTGCAAAATTACATTTGAGCCAGATCGCACTACTTTTTATACAGTATACCAGAGTGTAACAAATTGCCTCTACTGTGTATCACCTCGTATACAGTGTTAGTACACTGTAAAAGAAAAAAAAAGTTTTAAAAAACAGAAAGGTTAAATGACCGGCAGCCAAACAAAAACCATGAAATTTAAGGTAAATATCCTAATTCAAATAAAGTGCAGAAACAGTAAATTTACAGAATTTTTCATTAAAGCTTTTACAGAGAAACACTGTTATTTTACATTTTTTCCCTAAATTATTACAAACACCTTTGATAAAGTGATAGTACTAATAGAAACTGACTTGGACTTGAGTTGCTTGATTCTCACCACAGTGACTTGGGACTGAGACCTGAGACTTGCTTGTGACTTACTCCCACCTACATGGAGCTCAGTCCTGAGGTAATGGAGAGTGATACAGGGGTTACAATGATGCCACTTGGAAATGCTAAAGGGAGAGTTGAAAAGTTGTCTGTTTCCACTTAAAAGGTCAAGTGTGTAAGATATCACAGGGATCTACTGACAGAATACAGCAGAGATGGAATATAGTATTCATAAGTATGTTTTCATCAGTGTATAATCACCTGAAAATAAGAAAAAAGCCTTCATCCAAACAGGCAAAGTTCAAAAAATCTAGGGAAAACCAACACAGAGAATCTGGCAGAGACATGAGGAGCTGGTGGGTGTATATACACAGGGATGGCTAAGAGGATAATCAGGGGCAGGTGAGTAAGTGGCAGCAGGTGTGGTTGAGTTGTGGTTAAGAGGCGGGAAAACACAGGAAACTGCAATGACACAAGAGGTTAGAATTTCAAAATAAAACAGGAAATGACAACAAAATCCAGAATGTTACAGAACCGTGTTTTCATTACCTCAGAATGAGATGTTTATATTTACGGCGTGTGTCCTCGTTCTTCTAGGTTCTCCTACACGTTTGAAAGGGGAAGGAGAGGTGAGGTATTTGCAATCTGCAAGCTCACCACTAGATGCCACTAAATCATTATTTAATACCTTTTAACTTTAAATGGCAACTCAGTTTCTTATGTGTATGACACTGTGGAACAGTAGTGTCCATCAACAGCATAGTATCTACAAGAGCAGCGTTCATTGAACATGCTCATATTTTTTAACTGTGAACTGAACGAAATCAGTTTGCAATTACTGATAATGAACGTGAGTGACGTTCACTCTCTATCATTAGCTGATTAAAAACAGCGTGATCGCAGCGGAGAGAGAGAGAGAGAGAGAGAGAGAGAGAGAGAGAGAGAGAGAGCGTGAATATGGACAGAAGCGCTGATGTATATAAAACTCTCTTTGATCATGAAGTTTCATGTTTCTCTATAATTCTGTGGTGTATCAGTGAAGTGTATGAACTACACTGCAGGCTGGGGTCTGTCAACAGTGAAAAACACACAGATAGATCTGTGTTATACACTCATCTCCAAACGTCTTTGTCTATGGAAGCACATTTCTGCCAATATGATCCTGTAAATCATTATAATGAGGAAGTTTGTGGAAATAATATCTTTGAGTCTCAAAATAATGATTTCAAAACATCAATTACGTATCTCAGAATAATGAGAAACTTTCTTACTTTCTCATTCTTACATACTTTGTCATTATTTTGAGATATTAAGTCATCATTTTGAGATAGGGGAGACTGGGGGCAATTGTAACATTATTAGTTGAAATACACTAGTCATCTTTTGATATGAGAAACATATACAGTATATGCGCTCTAATTACTAAAACAATTTAAATATTTTCAGGACAAGACTGTAATATTAAATTTCATGCAATCAGAGTGTTACCATTCCCACCTTGGTGGGGATTTTTAATTTTTTGAATTGAGTTCAAAGTAATTTTACATTTACAAATAAAATAAATACAAAAGTGCCATTATTGCACACCAATTAGTATAACATAAGTATGTGGACCCCTGTGTCCCTGGCAGGAGGAACTTCTTTCAAATAAAATAAAATAAAATAATAAAATAAAATAAAATAAAATAAAATAGACAGAAGTATGAATGTGATTTAGTTTATTTTAATCTCTGTGAACTGAACTTTGAACTGGTTCTTTTTAACCGAAGACTTGCACAGCACTGATATTCTGGTAAACATACTGACTTTATGAAGTAAACTCACTATACCAGTGTGAAAACCCCATATACTTAAAACATGCGTAATCTGTGGTTAGGAATTGTAACACAAGCAACTATTTTTATTTGCAATGGTCAAATGAATTTATTTCTAATTCAGTGAGTTTGGATTTCTTTAAGATTATGTTTTGGGCTTTGTTTAACAGGACAGGTGAATAGAGACAGGTAAGGTAAGGGGACAACATGCAACAAAGCGAGCTAGTGATTTCAGATTTGATAAATTAAGAATAAAAGTCTTATGTATCATTCAACTATTACAAAATACACAAAATATACAAAACCACCAGACAGACACCAACCCCCAATACAAACTACTCACTTACAGTTGGAATACTTGGTGATCTCACACAGATACATAATTTCCTTCTATTGTTTAGAAACCTGAGAGACTGAACTTCCTGCCTCCTGGCAGTGTTGACTGAGCTGCTGCCACAAACTGTCAAAAACTAACTAAAGCACATCTAAGATGGGACAGACAGTGCCTTCTGTTTAGACAGACAAGATTAATACAACCACTACAGCCATTTGTATTCAATTAGATAACTGTGAAAGACACAATATTTTGAGCTACACTCCGACTACCCTGTGGGATTTCAGAATAGGAAGTTGTGCAAAATTGCTCAGAGTTTGATGGTCATGTTGCATCTGTTAAGGAAGGGGAGGAGTTTGCCTTGCATGTGCTCCACAAAATAAATAAATGCGTAAATAATATACACTCAATAAAAGTATGGACATAAAACTTTTTTGTTCCCATTTTCCCTGAGTTGAATTAAGTCATCTACTATTTTGTCTGTGAACACAAAAGGTTTTTTCCCCTCAAATTTTGAGCACATTAAAAATAAATAAATAAATAAATCGGTATTAGAGTGCATTTCTCCTTTGCCAATATAACCCATCCACCTTATTACCTGACTTATTTATTTTCATGAGTCAACTATTTGTTTTTGATTCTGCTATCACTTTTCTAAATTATACTTCATCGAGAGTATTTTGGAGAGTGGGGTGGGGTGGAGGGAATGGGAGGGTTACTATGTAAATTTATTCAATATCTGATTTGTGCATGTGTTCAAATTAGAAATGTCAATAAACAGAGTTATAAAAAAAAATCTATCCACCTGACAGGTGTAGCATATCAGGATGCTGATTAAACAGCCAGACTATTGCACATGCACAGTAAAAGCCCACACTGAAATATGCAGTTTTATTTTTTGGGGGAAAAAAGGCATTTATTAGGCACTGAACTATGGCTGTTTCACAGAAGACTACACTTCCCTCAGGTATTCCAACACATTTGTAGATGAAATGAAAAACATTAATATAACAGCATCATGCTTCTTGCCACTGCGTCTGTCAAGTCTGGTGCAGAAAGCCAGAACAATGCAGGAAGCTGGAGGTATTTTCAAATTAAAATAAATGGAGAGACAGCTTTGCAAAAAAGTGGCAAAAATTAATAAATAAAACCCATTAGGGATGCAGTATGACACAAAAATATCGAATAATAGGCTAAAATCAAATCACTTGGATTTATATTGTAAACTATGCGTGAACTGCATTATAGTGGAATGTACATTTGTCAAAATGGGCTTTATTTTGAAAATACAGCTAACAGGAAGCTGAATGTCACTGCGCCACCTTGACGCTTCTGCTGTTACTGAAGTATATCCAGCTGCAGCCGCAGATCCTATGAACGGGCGGGAAGTTGAGGGGAGTTGAGCCTCCAAATGTGGCTCGTGGGCTGGCTGGGCTCAAAACGTGATGACGTATCTCAGCCGCTCGGTCGACTTTGACAAGTCCATCCAGATGCAGCCTTAGACCCCGTGAACATGAAGAAAGTTTAACTTCCAAAACAGGCATTTTTCAAGTAATTTGGCACGTAAATTTAATATTCTATTGTAGTTTAACACAAAGGAAAGGACAAATTAGTCGGACATTCAGTTTATTTATTTATATTGCGTCTTAGTAGAGTAATAGAGAGCTATTTATCAGCTGGTTCGGAAAGTATCTCAATGACTGTTAACGTCGCTGTCAAAGATGAACAGAAGTGGATTCATGAGCATGTTGTTGTCAGTGATTGGAGTTATTCTGTCAGGTAAGAAGGTCTGACTTTGTGTTGTTTTGTGTGAAGTGTTTTCATATTTCAGTTGTAACACTGAAACATTTACAAAACCTGTAAATAACATAAAATGGTTAACTGGTGGTGATGGTAAATTCACTTAAAGCTGTAATTGGGCTTTAAAGCCCAATACTCAGTGGTGGAGGAAGTGTACTCAGATCCTTTACTTAAGTAGCCTACTAAAAGCACACTGTAAAAGTATGTGTAAGTCCTGTATTGAAAATGTTTGTTATACTTATGTAAGTATACTCAGAAAAATGTATTGAAAGTATTCATAGTAAAAGTAAAATGTCCACTGTGACTGTTCTGTTATATTAGATGATGTCATTAGGTATCATTTGATCATTTCAGTCGATCAAAATTAATTTTGTTGCTTGATGTGGAGCTCATGTAGGACTACAACTAATGATTATTTTCATTGATTAATCTGCTGATTATTTTCTCCATTAATTGATGCACTGGGTTTTTTTTTTTAAATTCTGAAAGTACTGAGAAGTGTCATCACAATTACCCAGAACCCCAAGGGAGACCTTCACAAAATTATTATAAAAAGACTTATTTAAAGGAAAAGCAATAGAGCCATGACATGTTTTCACACTGAAAATTATTAAATGGAACTATTAAAATAGTTCCCAGGTGTCAATCAACTTTAATTGATTAATTAGCCTCTTGGCAGGAGTGGAATGCAACTATGTACATTTACTCAAGTACTGTACTTAAGTAAAAAAATCTGAGATACCTGAGTATTTTCTTTTCATGCTACATTCTGCTTCTACACTACTACTTCTCAGAGGGGGATATTGTACTTTTTATTCCACTACACTTAACTGACAGCTTTCATTTCTAGTTACTTTAAAAAGTGAATCAAACTTTAAAGGCAGTGACTGAGGTTTGACACAGTGTTTATCTTGAATGTACACATGAAATGATACTATATTTTTTCCTCTTTCCTTTCATAACAAAGTTTACAACTACTGTTTTCTTGATGAATTGCTTGATTGTTGCTCATTTTCCAAAGCTCAAGTTGACAATTTACTTGTTTTCATGTAGTCTAAAACTCAGAGAATGCAGATTTTCCCTTTAAAAAACTAAACGCCAGTAAATATTCATGTGAGATTTTGCAACAGTGAAATTTTGTCTTTCTGCTTAAATAAACAAGTATAAAAGTTATCATATTTGTTGCTAGTGACTTTTCTGTTGATCAACTAATTGATGAATTCAACAACCAATCATTTCAGCTGTACAACAAGAGCTCACAGGGTCTTTGTGGGGGGTTAGTGTGTCGGTGTGTTGCTTGGTTGGAGTCTTTCCCACACAGTTTTGAATACTTTCTTTCTTCAAGACACATTGAAACATCCTCATCACGACCTTCCTCCTCCTGAGAAAAGAGCTTTAAGGAAAGCACAGAGTACGTTGACCATGATGCACTGATGTTTTGGCTGCATCCTCTTTTGACTCAGTGACAATGACGTTAAACATGCTATTGTTAGATGTAATTCGAAGGCATTTCCGGCTGTAGTGAAAGAATGAGCAGCTCAAGAAGCACAAGCCTTTTGTTGATGGTCCCGGCCCATTTAAGAAAGCCAAAATATTTAGACAGATTAGGATTACATTCAGTTTAGGTGTGAATAATTACAACATTTGTCAGATGACTCTTAATGTTTGCAGCTCTTGGCCATCTCCAGACTTTGGGGAAGACCAATTTCCCTCAGTAAAAGAAAAAAATATCCTCGTGGTGAGTCATAATTATGAGATAAAAGTCATAGTTATTACATAAAAAGTCAGAATTATGAGTTAAAAAGTTAAAATTATGAGTTAAAAAGTTAAAATTATGAGATAAAAAGTTGAAATTAAGACTTAAAATGTTATAATTATAAGTTAAAAAGCTATTCTGAGTTAAAAAGTCATAATGACATAAAAAGTCAGAATTATAACTTAAGTAGGATTCTGAGTTAAAAAGTCATAATTATGAGATAAAAAGTTGATATTATGACTTAAATACTTCAAATTACGAGTTAAAAAGTTGAAATTATGACTTACATAGTTAGAATTCTGAGTTAAAAAGTCATAATTATAATTTTAAAAGTTATGAGACAAAAGACAAATCATAATATAAAAAGTCTAAATTATGACTTATATAGAATTGAGTTAAAAAGTTGTAATTATGAGATAAAAAGTCATAATCATGATATTAAAAAGTCAAAATTATGACTTGAATATTTAAAATTCTGAGTTTAACAGTCATTATGACATAAAAAGTAATTAAAAGTTATAATTATGAGATAAAATTGAAATTATGAGGCATTTCTGACTTTTTATCTTGTAACTATAACTTACCATGTCGACATGTTTTTGATTTTTACTAGCGGAAATGGGTGTTCATAGGATTTGATGGTTAGTTTACTTACTCTTTGTTACTCTCTTATTTTGTGAGGGTGGCACATTGTCTGATTCTGTATCGCTCAGGCAAGCATGGGCAAGCATAAGCTTTTATAACCGTTTGTTTGCGTGAGAGGCAGGCAGCACCATCTGTGAGAGTTTTTCCAAATCCGTCTAAGCCCAGAGGCCTTGTAGACATGAAGTGACTGCAAGTTCATTTTTGAAATTTCCTTTATGTCTGAAAACAAATTGGTCAAAAAAGTCAATGTCAAAATTCCAATGGTGTCTTTTGTTCCTGTTGCGGATATGCTGCTGATGGGGGTGGGGGTTTGAGCCTGCTTTTGTTGGGCTTGATGTCCCTGAGACCCTCGAGCTTCCTCTCCTGTCAGGAAGCTGATCGCAGTCTCCCCGTTTCCTTCAGTGTGGTCATCCAGCTCCATGGGAAGTTCAAACAATAGCATTCCACTGCTGCTGCATGCAAACACACATTGTTTGTTGGTAGCAAGGCTCGGCCTAAACCTGTTTGTTGTGGCTGTTCTGTTGCCAGTTAAATGAACTCAAAGGTGGTGATGCATAGTGCTAGGTGCTGCTGTTTGGGTGTGGCTCCCATAGAAAAATCAAAACTACATTGCAGAGTCTTATAAGAGACCTCAAATTTAAACAGTATATCACCTAAATCACCCTACAGTATATTCGCTGGATTGATATCAGTGTCCACGCTGATCTTATCGACAGTACTGGGTACCAGCCACACATGACCGATACACAAGAGATAGTTTGGATTTTTTGAAGTGGGGTTGTATGAGGTATTTATAGGTGGTGGTCAGTACACCCCCAGTTTGGATAAAGAGACATCCGGGTCACAGACTCAGTATTTAGCACCCCAGCCATCTGTAACAGTAATTTAACATACTACTAACACACTTAAAATAACCACAATGACTTCTACACAGTAAGGTATATCTAAACTTTGGTTCTCATCATATTGGCATTCTGTATCAGCACATATAACCTAAAATCAGTATCAGGAGAGAAACGGTTGGATCTGTGCATCCCTGCCAAAGATGTTGCACTCACTACACTTCTGTGATCATAAAACAATAATATAATAATAATCTTCAAGGCAAATTTATTGTATTGCAGTGGCTTTTTCAACTTTTCTTTACTTCTTCAGCTCTGCAGGGTTGCTCATGTCTGCGACCAACATCAGTCTTTCAGAGGCTGTAGTGAGCTCAGCTTTAAAACTGTGCAGTACATGTGTTATTTCTGCCTATTCTGTTTGAATATTTCTGCACACTGGGTTTTTATTTGAACTCTGGGAAAATGTATTCTAAAAGATCAAACTCTTGGCTGTTGAATCTTGTAACGGGCCAACCTCCAAGTGATTACATTTTATTAATGTAGATATTTTACAGAGTTGACGTCACATTTTTAATTCCACAGCATAGTCGTAGCATAGTAGCAAAACAGCAGACATTTTATTTTTTAAAGTTGCTCAGAGTTCTCTTAATGCTAATTAAAACACACAATTTTAAACCATAATTCTTATTTAGCTTTGATTTAGAGGGACTAAAGATATTTTGACAAATTCATTATTAAGTGAATTTGTCAAAAAAATCTAAAGTATACCGGTGCTTGCAGGTCCTTAGGTTATAGCTAACTCTTTTTTATGCTAGATTAACTCATGCTTTTCCAAAAATCCGACCGAGTTGTGGGAAATCTGGGACACAACTTTAAGGGGTAACATTTTCAGAAAATACTTGATTTTAAAACAAAGATGATTACAATAGAACATTGTATACCAGTAGGTGTTGTTAGCTTTAAAGCTTGAAGGCTTTTAACATATTTTTAAAATGTTCAAAGTTGTGAATTCTTATTTGTTTTCTGGCACAGAGCAAGTTTAGAGATTGAAAAAATGAAAGCAAACCAAATATATTTCATTTATAAAAATCCTTAAACAATAAATTTTCAATTTTTAGTGTTGGTATTTATAATTGTTTACGTTTTCTTTTGGTAGGACATGATTTGTCCCAGTTCTCAAAAATGGGTAATGCTCTAAGCCCTTATACACTTTCAAAATGTAAATAGGTGTTACAAGCAGACTGAGACTAAAAAGCTTGACACACAGTGCTGAGCTGCATCTCAAATGAATCTTCAGGTTCCAGCTTTCAGATTATGTGTATCACTTCTATGTACCTTTGACCCGCTATCTGCCCCTAAAGATCCCCCGTCCCCCCTAAAAATGACCAAATTGGGTCTGTGGTCGTGGTGGGTGAAGTGGGAGAGGTGAATCTGATTAAACACAAGATGCTCCGTACAGTCTTTACAAATCTCTGCGTTCTCCTCAGGTTACAGAGTTCGTGGAGAGGACACGCCGCCCCGCATCATCCACCACCCCTCTGATGTGGTGGTGAAAGCTGGGGACCCCGCCACGCTGTCCTGCCGTGCGGACGGCAGCCCACAAGTGACCATCGAGTGGTTGCATAACGGCAAGCCTCTGGACACACCCGGGCCGCTGCAGCCCCTGCTTTTGTTGGAGGGGAGCCTGTTCTTCCTTAGTGTAGGAGGAGGGGGCAAGCGGGATCAGTCATACGAGGGCGTCTACACCTGTGTGGCCAGGAACAGCGCAGGCTCGGCCGTCAGCCGCAATGCGTCACTGTCTATTGCAGGTAAGACTGGGAGATCCTACTGGGACGTATTTTACCACTAAAGACTTAGAAATGAGCATCCAGTAATCTCTGATTTGTCTTATTTCTCACGTGTAATATTTTGGCTTCATATTATCTTGGTATTGAGAAACAATTAAGCAGCAAAAAGAGGTCACTCAGTAGAGTGCAGATCCCTACCAGGCAACAGACGGTGAAGCACCTACTGCAATGCCACCACACTGCCAGATGCAACCAGCGGAGATTTGCAGAGTTCTGCCAGCATGAACATGAAACAAGATTTCAGACTGAAGCAGTTGTTGATCACTTGTGAAAATCATCCAGTCAGGTTGGCAAAATGGAAGTTCTCGCTATACTTGTGATTTCCAGTGAGAAACATGCTGTCTTCACTTAGAGACTGTGTTTACAGAGGAGGACAGAGGACTGATAGAGAGCTGAACATTATGATGGCACAGTGAAGTTGACCTTTGACCTTTTGAATTTTTTTTT
>JAJHUR010084599.1:0-24721 GCA_027495735.1 Lutjanus campechanus
TGTGTGTGTTTGTGTGTGTGTATCATCGCTACAGTCGATCTACCGTCTGAACGTACCGTAAAGACGGAGCGCTGCACGTCTCAGTTTTACATACTGTATAAAGTCGTGAAAAGACTTAGAGTCAATTAATTATTAAATTATGCAGTATGGAGCGGAGAATGGCAAATAATACACGAAAGAAGACCGACAACTTTTCCTAAACTCCTTGTATATGTTAATATGATTTTCGTTTCCTTTAGCCTACTTATTTATTAGCCTAATTAAATAAATAATTAAATAATAATAATTAATTTGTTCATTGTTCCACCAATTCTATTCTTTTTTCTGTGGAATTTTTTTCTTCATGTTCGTTTCGTTAGTAATTATTTATTCAGGGCTCCGTCTTTACGGTACGTTCAGACGGTAGATCGACTGTAGGGATGATACACACACACACAAACACACAGACATACGTTGTTTAATAATATTTTAACAGTATCACTTAGTGATTATTTTAGGCTTCTAATAGCTAACATCTCAGTTTTACATACTGTATAAAGTCGTGAAAAGACTTAGAGTCAATTAACTATTAAATTATGCAGTATGGAGCCGCGCATGGTGATTCATGTTCGTTTCATATAATGTTCGCTCGTTATGCCATGTTCATAAATATATAAATCACCACAGTAGTTATCTGAATTTAAAAAGGAGGTGTGATTGTTCCTTCAAATCCGATGTACTAACGTAAAAATTGAGTATGTCATTGTCCTTGTAATGTTACATGTTAAATAAAGCTTAAAAAGTTTAAAGTTTTTTTAAAAATACACGAAAGAAGACCAACTTCCGGTTGTGACTTCCGGCATGGATTGGATATATGGCGGCGCCCTTGTCCGCCATCATCCCTGCAGATGGGTGCCTCTCACTAAATAAGTGCATTCATGCTGTGATTGGCTGGTGGGCAATAAAGGTGCAAAAATAACCAACCTAGTACCAGATGCCAGATGATTTTTGTGAAGAATTAATTTGTGCATGAAAAGTAAATTTAATTTCAGCCCAGGAGACACATGCTTGTGGACAAAAAAAACAAACACCTGAGAACAAGTAATTTAATACAAAACACAATTATGATTTTCTATTTGTGGAGGCTTTGTATTACTTATGTCAAATTTTTTTAAAAAGATCAGAATCTTTTTCATTCAGATCTGATATTTTGTTTGGTATCTTTCAGGGAATTTGAGCTCAACCAAACTAGATTGCTTTTTGTGCATAGCTACTCCAAGGAGTTTTTAATTGGTCATGAAACAGTCTCAATTTATTATTAATGCCTCTGCATGACATATTTAAATGACATATGTTAATGAGGCCACCAAGAAGATTGGCTCTTAATGTCTTCCACCGGGTCTGGATTCTCTGAAATCAATCAAAACAAGCCTGTGTTTACATTCTCGCTGGCAAAGTTAAACTGAGTCATACATTAGCCAGTTAAAAGGAAGCAGGAGGAGATTTTTATTTAGATGTTTTTTATTTTTGCTGTTATATTTTGTGGTTATGATGGTTGAAAAAAACACTTTTGTCCACAGGGTGCTCCACAATCAACAAAATATTAAAGTTCCTTGTAGTAGCTTTAACAAATTTTTATCCTGTATAAATAAAGGCTGAATATAAATAAGAAGCACTGACTTGCTGTGTTACAGGTTACAACTGAAGACAGAGAAAAACTTTGAGAAGACTTTTCTGACGGGCGTTGGCAAGAGTTTGATTTGATTGGTTAAGGTTATCCCTTGTTAGACAAGACAGACAGAAGGTTCATCCAATCACCTGCCAAGTGTTTTTTTCTTTAAAGTGCCTGCCCTTTTCCAAATAGTTTCTGAGAACGACTTGCCACATGGTTCTGGCATGTCAGGTTATATGCTACAGCTTGAACAATAAAACTTTGCCACAGAAACCTATTTAAAAGTCAGATGAAATTTATGCAACTTTATAAAAAAAATAACATTAACTTCATAATCCAATCAATTCTCAACACCTGTCAAAAGCATATTTCTGGCCTAAAATTCCAATTATTGGGTTTTAGACATTTCAAGGATCTGTAGAAACCCTGTTTTTTATGCAAAGGACACAAATGTTTGTGTCTGAGTCAAGCGAAGATTTTTATGCTGTACTTTTTAATGACATTGCTCAAGAGGTGGCTGATTAACAAATGGGACTGTGTCATCACTCATAAATCTGCGCTTCATCAGAGCTGCATTTTGACCAGATTTCTGTGGAGAACACACCTACATTGCTCTCTCTGAACAAGCAAAGCCTCTTGCTATGTAGACTGCACCCACGCTCACCCTACAATCAATCATCCTCTTCTGTCCCTCTTCACCCTACTCTCCCGTCCCCCGGGCCTGCAGACAACGCGGCACTTCATTCCCCTCGTTGCGGCCGTAAACAACGTAGAGAACGCAGGAAAGAAAAGAAAGACAGACAGATGATCAAGTTGTATTACCATAACCGTACAGGAGAGATAAAAACGACCACTTACATCGTTGACTGGATAAAATGTTTTACATACACAGATAGGCTTGTTTTCGTAGCGTTAACATGAATGGAATGCACACGAAAAAATGCGTCCCGGTATGATTCAGCAGCAGCAGCAGCAAACATAACAAGCGGAGAGTGTGTGAAGGAGAAGTGCAGAAGACATCTGACCATTGATTACTCATATAAAATCTCATAATGTGGATCCAAGGGTGACTGGCACAATCCTATGGTATATCCAAACAGAAATAACATGTCACAACAGATCCACTGTACACCTGACAAAATGTAAAATCATATATTACGAACCATAATAACTTAAATAAAGGAGTATGAAACCAGACGCCTTTAAAAATACAACACAGAAGCAAGCTAGAAACGCTATTGTCCTTTCTTGTTCTCTTGATGGCTTGTAGCTTTAGAGGTTTCAAAAGGAAAACAGTCAACAAAATGACAACATATATATTACATCAATAAGTCTTCAGATGCTCTGTTATTTGTTTTTTTTTTCCCGTTCCAATGTGATCAGGTACATGACGACTTGACCGCTTTGGCAGGCGAGCATCAGCAGCCACATTGCCTTCTTTTATCAAAAAAAAAAAAAAAGAGTCTGTCGTTTCCTCTTTTACTTCTTTACAAAATTCATTAGTCAAGTACTCCAGGAAGAAAACACACACAAGTGTCAAGCACAGTTCTGTGTGTTGTTGAGTAATCACTCCCAAAGGGCCTCTGCGGTGTTGTTTCCTTCGGAGGCCCCGGTCGAAGCCACAGGCTCGGAGGTTATCGGAACTCTACGGCCTCTTGCTGGAGCAGGACTTGCAGCACTGCTGTCCATAGAACTTGTGGTTGCAAACGCCGTGCTGGGGAACCAAGTGACACCAGCTGAAGTGGTCCACGCAGTGTTCATCTGCAGAGATGGCAAAAAAAGTTAAGGCAGTTTAGTTTAGTGGCAAACTCAAGAAGCCGCAACCAGTTATTTTTGGCATTCATGATTGATTTCTTATTTGTCTGTTGATCAAACCTCAATGTATCATTTCAAAACTAGTTCAGTCCAATATAAAACAAGAGTACGAGTCTGCAGCCGTACCAGGAGGTCAGAAATACTTCTCTCAGGAAGCCCAAAAGGCTTCTGGAAGTCTTAAGGAAGTCAGGTGACATTGTATAAAGAGCGACAAAGTCCACATCAGGAGTAGGTTGTGGTGGATGAATGAGTTAAGCATAGGACTTCCACCCAGGATTCAGGGGTTCAGCTCTGATGTGAAAGTTAATGCTGACTTATTTTTAGAATTATCTGAATAATTCTCTTGATTTCTTTCATTATTTTCAGTTTTCTGTCACAGTTTGGTTAGGTTTAGGCAACAAAAGTACTTGGTTAGCTTTAAGCAAGACCATAGTTTGGGCTAAAATAGACCATTAACCATGTGTTAGAAAGGCTTTCTGGAAGAAAGATTTCTGCCTTAAAGGGCTTTCTGTGAGAAATCCCTGAAGGCTAACTTCTACCATGTGCCCTGTACTTAAGGGTAGCAGTCTTTTGATTTAAATGCTAATTTCAGCAGGCCAACATGTTTACAATGACAATGCTACTATGCTGATTTTTAGCAGGTATATTGTTTACCACTATCTTAATTTAGCCTGTTAGCATGTTAACAACGGCAAATCACTTCACACATCTGGATAACTGGAATGTCATTAGTTTTGCAGGTATGTGATCATAAAACAAAGTCTTACCAAACCAAAAATGTGACTTGATGATAAATGGGTGACATGAATGTTTGTACCAAATTTCACAACAATCCATTCAATAGTTATTGAGATATTTCACTAAAAGCAATAAATGTCAGCCTCACAGTGGTAAGGTTCATCCTTTGGGGACCGGGCCCTTGAGGCAAGTCACTGGGCTACATAAATAAAGAATTGACTTGACCTGACTGACATTGCCATCCCAAGACCTACCCTGCTAGCTGGCTGTTTGCAGCTCGACAAGCCACCCAGTTGACTCAAATACATGAAAACACATTCACAATTTACTGTTAAAATATGGTAGGATTTTATCATGAAGAGAAGAAAACCCACCCATGTAAATTCCACAAAGTACTGCAATGTCATAGTTATGAGGAAATGAAACTGGATGAATTTGTCTTTTTCCCTCAGAAGAATTCACCTTTCAATGTTGGTCTAACAGCTGTGACCAGGCCGGGGCGTTGTGCCGGAGCTGGGGGAGCAGGAGGGCAGAAGTGTGTGTTGCAAGCCCTGGAAGTGACAGGCCTCTGGTGGGGCAGGCAGCCAGCTGCGGGGCGACCTTGCCGGAGACACTGGATGGACCGAGTCTGGACTCCTCCGCCACAGGACACAGAGCACTGACACGGAAGGCAGGAGAGACACAGCAGAGAGACAGTCAGAAACAGAAAGAAGGGCAGAACGAGAAGGAGAGAAATGAGGAAAAAGGCACAGAGATATAAATAGGAGAAGGAGATCAAACGTGGAAGCGCAGGGAGAAAAAGGAATCATCATAAAAGGAGAGGAGGAGGGGAGGGGAAGGGATGGAGGAAAAGTCTATGCAGAGACAAAGAACAGATGAAGAAAACAAACATCCCATCCAGCATGTACTCGCCCTCCAGCAAGCTGTCAGGAGATATCTTCTCTGGTGGAAACATACAGGGATCACAAGCTCGAGATCAAGCAGAATAAGACACTGTGCTATAAGAGGCTGCCCTTAAGACTTTTTGCATAATAGATGATATAACACGTAGCCTACACAACCTGCCCCAATAGGCTCTGCAACAGAGTGGAGCTTTTGGATTGCATCTGAGGCCCATTCCACACAGGCAGCCACAGTTGGCTAAGAACTATGCTATGTCTGTGAACTCCCACCACCTCCACTGTACAGTCTGCCTCTGAGATTTTTGGGGAAACATAGATAGAACACAAGAGCATTTCACAGTCATATATCTTGTATTGATTAGTTTTGGCCCAGACGTTACGTTGCCTTCCTTGCCTGGCCTGGGCCTCCCTGAGAAAGGGGCCTGGTAAACAAACAAGCACGAATTCACAGTATCTGGGATCACATACGTGCATGCATCCAGGCTTTCACAAACGGTTAAAAGTCTAAGGCTAATTTTAGCCTCATAGATAGAGCTAAAAATCGCAGCTAAAAATCAGGTAAGCGAGAGATGGTTGGCTTGGGTGGCATTAAGGTATTAGAGTACAGCAGGGTATTAAGAAATCCTAAAGATTTTTAATAACGCCAGAAACACTCTGCTCTTTCTGCTAAGCTCGTATGAAAATGTTGCATTGAGGTAATGTATTGTAGTGCACAGCACATGCCACCAGAGGTCAGTCTCGCTACTGATGGACAAGGCCGCTGAGATGACAACCATGGTGACTGGGCGATAAAGTTACAAGACTAGTAAAAGAGAAAACTGTCTCTGCCCCTGTTTTGGAGTACGTTAGGTTTAGTCCAAATAGTACAAAAGTACTTTTTTTAAACAATATGTAAAAGACTAAAGTATGATTCTCATTAGTCGAGTTGGGGTCCTGCATATGTACTTGTTTGCTACATGATGTAACTCTAAAAGACTAAGGTAAGCTAAAGCTACACTTCCAAAAATCCACTAAAGACCAGGGCAGAGCAGCTAACATTACTGCTGACTCTGATAGCATTCTGGATCATAACCTGAAACCCAGCAAACTAATGGAGTTAGCCAATGACATGCTACTTGGCTTTAAAAAGAAACCTTAGGTTGCTATCCAACATTAACATTAATGATCGCAGCTATTTTAGAGCAAACAAACACACCGTTTATTCAATTTCTTGAACTCGCGTTCTTGGTTTTTGAAAAAACTTGAAAGTCAACCTTTTTTTAATCAAAATACCAATACAAAGAAGAAAAAACATACATATACACCAGCATTACATCCATTTTTGACTGTCCTGAGCCATATTCCCGAATAGATAAAATTAGCTATTCCACTTTCTGATGTGAGATCTAAGTGTCGTCATGGCGATGATGACAGATTCTAGATTGAACATCCAGTCATGTCCCGGAAAGCGTTTAGCGTAGTCCACAACTGTGTGGGAGAAAAGCTCCAAATTGGAAGACTGTCAGCTGGAATGCACGAGTAGCGCTAAAAGTCTCTCATGTAGACAGTTTTGGATCAAAGCATGAGCAAATGTACCTGTTGCCAGGGAGAGGAGTACCAGCCTAAGACCACAGCAGTGGAGGTGGTTCTGCCAGGGATGACCCGGGGGAGCTCTGGGCACGGACCTCGGTTGCAGCCCTGATGGAGATCCACCAACGGTTTGGCCATATTCCTGCACCTCCGTATGGGGAACTCCACATACCTGCGCAGGAGAGGACATGTTTGTCTGCCCAAAATGACTTTTCCAATGTTGAATACACAGATGTCACACTGGGGACTTGAGTATGTGTGCGGATCTATTAAAGTGCGAGGGGATGTCTTGGTGTGCAGTTGAAGGAACGTACCCTCCCTGTGAGTCTCTCTCCCCGCAGCGAAGCTCTCTTTTCTGGATGCCTGAGCCACAAGACCTGGAGCACTGGAACAGAGTGCAGGCAGGAGGGACAATTTTAGAAAATGAAGTCTGTGAGTGCATGTCTGTAATGCGGTGCGTTCCCATAGCAGCAGACACCACAAGGTCACTTATTGTTGTAGTAATAGAGCCAAAATACTAAGTGCTCTACTGAGTATTTTTCAGTCATTACCTTTGATAAGCAGACAGTGTATATGTATCTGTGTGATTCTGGCTCTTTTTCAAAATCCAAGCCACAGTGTATTCTAGGAACTAAAGTATATTCACTGTGTTTGACCTTCCCAGTCTTGTGCTGCAGACACTTTTATTCCATATTCAGTAACATGAACTGTTCAGTGTGTAACTGAGTGCCCTCGCTTCTCTCACTCAAACTGCACTTTACACAAACAAGAATAAAGAGGAATTTATACCACCATGGCAGGTAATAATTCACTCATCTTTGGCACAACCACTCAAAGAATATGGTATCTGAAGTGATGATTCATCATCATCAAATACTTGTCGAGATTCATAAAAATATGTAACGTAGAAGATATAAAAAGCAGTCTTCAGAAAATGCATGCGGCACTTCTAAGTTTTGTAGGATGTTCATTATCTTTACATTAAAGCGTCTGACTGCATAATTCTTTTGGCGTGGAAACCTTCATAATCCCAGGAGTAGATTGGCAAGATTGCTAAGCAAAGCTGGCAATATAATGTGGGCAGATAAGTGGTTGAACGTCTGAGTTTTGCAAGTACTGCCCAAAAAGTTGTTCCTCTATAAAATGTTATGAAAGATGCTTTTAAAAAAGCATTTATCTGCTGTTTTGTAACTGCTTTTCCCCATGTCATGTTGTCAATGTTTAATTGATTTTACTCATAGTGATATGTAATTTTACTGTTGCTCACAGGTTAATACAGTTTAAACTAATATGCCCCTCACAAACCCACACATGCCCTTGTGCACATGTGCACACTACACACTCCCTGACATACTCCAATTTTGTACTTTTCAGTTGATATTATCAGTATTGTTGTTTTCATTATTATTGCTGCTATCATACATATTTTGTTACTGTTAGTTTCCAATCACGTTTATTATTTTTGTATCGTTTTATATTCCTCTATATTTTGTGTTCTTAATAACTTGGTGAATTTTTTTCATTTAGGTGGAGTCTTCAAGTAAGCCCAAATAAGGATTTTTTCCTCTCCCTACACTGTATCATATTTGTCATTTTTGTGTATATTTTTTAAAATTGTTTAAAATAACACTGAACTATACTAAACTAAACTCACCTTTCTCAAGTCCCGCCCCTTTTTGCTCTGTGCTCTAATTACGGTTGAGCAAGCTTTCTATTTTCCTACTTTCTGTACTTACGTATGTGCTAGGGTCCTCAACGATGAAAAGATGAAAAGAACCAAATCTCGGAGATGGTTGCTAAAAGCAACATATAGTCACATCTTGAGTTAGCTTATGTTAGCAAAAGGCTAACCAACTAGCTAGCAAATGATTGATGTTGATAAGCTAGTTAGCTAGCATTTAATTGTTAACATTTGCTATCTGATGTAGCAAACTAGCTATCAATTGGTGGAGCTAGTTAGCTAGCATTTTGCTAACATTAGCTAACTTAAGATGTAACTATATATACATATATACATCTACATATATATCGCATTTACAGGACCTCCAGCAACAGCTTTTAACCATATTCAACATTTTGTTTCTTTTCAACATAAAAAAGCCTAGCACATAGCATATCTACATACAGGAAAGAGGAAATGAGCAAATTGACAGAGGTTACATAGGGTATTGGAGTACAGAAAAAAAAGGGGTGGGACTAAGGCTGGATCAATTATTAAATTCACAAAGTTTGGATGATCTACCATCTAAATGTGAGTATATTCATGTTGTGAACGGAAAGCTGTGTTTAGAGCTGCAACTAACTAACTAATATTAAATCATCTGTTCATTATTTTTCATTTTCATTATTCCAGACCAGTCCCACATCCACTGTCCATTTCAAACATTTGCCAGTTTGCCTTTCCACAGGCTAATTTAAGGGATGTACAGCTGAGCAGCACTGATAGTTTTTCCAGTCCAGAGGAAGCAAGAGTCTTGATGCTGCATTGCATTCTGGTCTAGTGAGCCTGCTGGCTGTGAAACTGTTCTCTGTTCTCTGTTCTGTGATGGATTTGTCCCTGTATGACTGTTAAAATGACTTTGTAAAATGGGAACACTTGAAAGAAGCCTTTGTTTTGTTTTTCTAATTCTGAATGATGGACATCAAAGCTTGATGTTCACTCCTGAGGTTTTGAGAAGCTGAAAATCAGAAAGTGGTTCAGTGTGAGGCTTATGTCCTCAACATTTGGAGACATACACTACATGCCACCAAAAAGCAAAATGTACCAACAAATCAAGCTGCATGATCAAAAGCTTTTTAAGTTTTTTAATAAGGGTTCAACACTAACCATGGCTCAGTGGTGGCCACAAAAGGTTAGTCTGTGTTCACCAAATATTCCATGTAGGTGGCCTCCTGTGGCGACTAAGTTTTATTCCCATACTGTGAGCCTTCGCCAACACAATGTTACAGGTCTCCATTCTACGAAGACAGCAAACTACTCCTCACTGGCTAGCTACCATTATGTTTGAGCAACTGAAGAATGGTTATTCTGAGCCTACTCAACCTGCTAACATGATCCTTACTGGAAAACTGAGTTAAAGTGACTATAATATGACACACCTAAGGACGTAATGTACTACAGTGTGTGCCTCCATCTTCCTCAACTTTAAGTCCAGCTTGTTTTTCATTGGAAACAATGCCTTCAGGAAACACCACATACCAATTCATGGGGAAAGTGGACAACACAATTGTCACAGTTAAGGAAGGCTGTGTTAAGTTGTGTTAAATTGCCTTTTCTGTATTATTTTTGCAAAGTTTGCATATGGACCCCAAAAGATGTACACCAAATATAGGGCTTTGGTGGCCTGTGGGGCAAGTGCTTAAAAATATTAGCATCTATCCCTGGATTTCAAGTGCTTCAGGGTGGATTTTTTCCTCAAAATTATTTAACTGAAAACAACTGTCACTTCTATCGCTACTACTTCTTGAGTTTTATGTCTTTTCTTTTTCTTACCTCTCCCCAGGGAGTGGGGATCCACTGCAGCCTTTCGTTCTTGGGGCAGCGCCGTAGGACGCAGGTCTCTTGGGCTTTGGGTTTGTGGTGCTGTCTGCACATGCTGTCAGGCACCACCACCGCCTTGGCCCCGGGATCAGTGCTGCGGCAAAACACGCTCCGCTTCCTCAGTCCACGGCCACAGGTCTTGGAGCACTGCAAGTGGACAAGGAAAGAAGGTAAAGAAGTCATTGTGGAACAAAAGTCAAAAATACAGATGACCGCATTGTCAAGACATTATTAATTCAATAAACACCAAGGTTCAATGACATTTTTAAATCATACATGCATGCACACACCCTGCATCTTAGCTTTATACTTTCTTATGATTGTTTAACCTTCAGCTTTCATCATGTTTAAGCATTAGCTCGCACGAGCAGAGGGTAAATCCTTGGCACGGACACTGTAAATGCATTTGCAATTCACCACATGGTGCGCAAGCAAACAGAAGGTCACCGGTTTGATGACAGCCCATTATGGCCTAACATTAAATACAATAAACCGATAACTCCGGGATGAATGTGACCCCAACCCATCAAAGTATCCACCAACAGCAGACAGCGCCGCTGTAAATTCGAAGTGAAATACAGAGATGGACAACGGAGTCAAACTGCTCCCCTGGGACGGACGACCACAGCCGTCGGGGCAGTTTATACGACAACATCACATTAATTTATTAGATAACAGACACGTACACATCTGTGTATATCCATTTACATACACAAGCATCCACACACACAAATCCCAGTTGTCCTTTTGTCGCTGAAAGGTCCGATTGATCTTTGCCGGCAGCGTGGCCTTGTCTCTGCATGACCGCAGACTGAACTCGGACTGGTGTTGCAAAATAGTCCAAGCCCAGAACGCGAGTGTCCTAAAGAATGATGGCTGAATGACAGCTGAACGTCCGGACTGTGCAGGTCACGCTGACTAATCATTCCAGAACGTTTGACGAACTGACAGATCTGCTGCCAGACTATTAATATTGTATACAGGAAAATGAGCAAATAAAAGCCACGTCTACACTGTGGTTACAGAGGAACCAGCCAAAAACGTCAAGTCATACTTGGTTAATAGCCATAGACTTAAATGTCCTGATCAAATGTAGGCTTTGGAAAAAACATTTTTCCGTGCAGAAAATGAATACAATCCCGGAAATCTAAATCTAAGCACTAATCACTAAGACGGGTTGATTGCAAACCAGGCAATGATCTCTTATGGCTGCTTTGTGATTCATGGGTGTATGTGGTCACTCCATGCATGTAGAGTTCATTCTGTTGCAATCGCTCAAATTAAATTTTAGGAAAGAACAAAGAGTTTGTTTTTTTAACTACTAAAGTTAAAAAATGCTGATGTCACAGGGTAAACGTTGAATATGGCTCATCTATATCTTGACAAGAGGCACACGCATGCTCTGTACTTTTTTCTTCAGTGTTCCCCACATGTCCAACAGAGGGCAGCAGAGCGTTTATTTTAGCTTGAGTGAAACCTCTGACAGTGTTCAAAGGAGATCCGATGTGTGTGTGTGTGTGTGTGAGAGAGAGAGAGAGAGAGAGAGAGAGAGAGAGAGTGTGCATTTCCTCTCAGGCGCAGACGTGTTTCTGTCATGCAGATGTCTACACATGTGTTTTAACCTGAGGATGCCGATGCTCTAGATGAATTTCAGTCAATAAATGAATTAAAGTATGACAGTAAGCATACATACTGTGAGCCAGAGGTCATCACCATCAGAAGTGAAACAAAGTTTCCTTTAAAACTTACTGTCATATTTCAATTCTCCACGTTGCTATAACTTGAACAGCGAGTAGGTCTACAGAAGTAACTATTGGACTTTTTCACATGTCACGGGATGAAGAACACAGGTGTAAATAATATAAAGAATGACGGCTGAAATCAATTTAGCTGCTTCAGTTTCAGGGTCCTGCTATTGTTCATGCTAGCTCACCATCATGGCTTACTGGGACTGAATAGTCAAAGCCTGTGCTGTGCTTTTATTCTGGTAAGTCAAGATATCTGCTGTAAAAAAGTTCTGTAACAACTAAAATATAAAAAAATATCTATTTTTTTGTGTACAATGTAGCCTTAATCTTAAAGTTCATCGGAGGGCAGCCGCACTGTGTCAAATTAGAATCAAACTCCAGACTTTGGAAAGTGTTAATAAGGAGTACAGCCATGAGTTATGTAGCTTCACAGACCAAACATTATACTGATAATTGCGTCCCTGCGGATTTACGTTGTGTATCAACAAACTCTCCAAAAAGCTGCTAGCCTGCAGCAAGATTTGTCTTGTAAATTGGAAAATTATAACAAGAGTCTACAGCACATGGGAGGCTGTGCTTAGGCACAGGGATACATTGAGTTGAATGCTAACATCAATATGCTAACATGGTCAGAGTGAAAAGTTCGACATGCTAATGTTGCAGGTAATATTTACCACGTTCACCATCTTTGTATGGCATGTTAGCAGGATCATTTTGCTAATTAGCACTAAACACAAAGTACAGCTGAAGCTTGAAAATGTCACTAGTTTTGCAGGCATTTCATAAACTCAATGCTATCTACGTACATTTACTCAAGTACTGTGCTTGAGTTTTTACATTGAGTGCAATTCTAAATGCCAGACTTTTACTTCTCACACAGTAATTTTACATCATGGTACTACTACTTAACTTAACAATTTGACTACTTCTTCCACCACTGCGTAAACTTAATTAAAACAAACTGAATTTGACCTGCCACGCTACATAAAAAGTGGGGGGGTCCCTAAAGTTTTTATAATTATGGATGAATATGGACGACTGCACCAAATAGTTGTCAAGATGTTTCCCTGATAACCAACATATGGATATATTTCACATTCTAAGTTTCTGCCCTGTCTCTATTGTTTTCACACTCACCTGTGACCAGGATCCGGTGCTCCACTCGGGCGGGCAGGCCTGGGTGTGGCAGGGCTGGACCTGTGCCGGAGAGATGACAGGGCAGAGGGAGTGAGCCACCACCTCTTCCCTCTGATAAGTCACCTTCCTCAGGCAGCGCAGCATCCTGGTCTGCTGACCCCCTCCACACGAGCGACTGCAGGGTCCCCAGTCTCCTGTCGCCCAACTGTAAAAGGGACACCAAGAGGGAAATGGTGAGCGGAGGAAACCCAAGGAAAAAGTAACACTAGCAGTGTTTCCATTGCGGCAACTTTCCCCGGAGACGAGAAACCTTTCAAGAAACTCGACCAGGGTCTAAATTAAATTCCAGGGACATTATTTTGACCTCTAGATGGGCAAACAGCATCACAGGCCAGGAGAAAAATATGTATTTTGGATTTTGATGTGAAATGGCGTCATGATTGTTGTATAATTACGTGCAAAAATGATGTGTAAAAACAGACTAATTTGCAGGTCTTTAGACCATGGTGGAAATGCAGACAACAGCGGGCTGAAGGAACCTTTTAGTTCCTTGAAAAGTAGTTCCTGGGACTAAGAATTCCAGGTACTTTGGGTGGAAACGTGGCTGTTGATGAAAGGCCTGTATGTATAAGTGGTGAAGGGTTAGGGTTAGGGTATTAGAGGATACATGCATACATTTACACATAGACACACACAGATGTGCTATAGAGTAAACTACCAACCACATGACTGAGCTCTTCATCAGGGCTGCCAACCACAGGTTCTAATCTGCTGCACTTATTTTGGGCCCAAACACACACAGAAAAGCGTGATTTCACCCTAAATTACCAGTGAGTTCTATCACACCAAAAACATCAGAAAACCATGTATTATTAGGCGGTTGAACTGGTGAACTCGGTGGGTTTTTTCTTGCTTTTCTTAAAATTTATGATTCATGAAAACCTAGACCTGCTGCTTTTAAAATAATTTCACACATTGATCTTCATCACTGCACAAATTGGTAGTTAAGGACTGACAAAGAAAATACACATACTGAAACATATATCCAAAGCTTTCCATTTCACTCCATACTATTCGTATCTGAACCTAAACATGAAAACCATACTGTATATACAACTCCCCATAACAGCTTTCCCAGGTGTCCAAGGCCAATCGCAATATACAGTTTACAATGAGGCTGCACACAGATGGGATTGTAGTCCCGTCTCACTTCTCTCTTTTGTCATCTCATGTTTTTTCACATTCCTCTTTCGATCTTTTTCTATCTCCTCTCATTTCGTCCAGTGTTTTTTTGCCTCTCCTCTTCTCTCCTTTAGTGTCTTTGAAATCCTGCTTCGCCACTGATGAAAGCCTACTGCTGCTTCTAAAATAGCTTCTGTCTTGGCATCGGGGCTGAAGGGGGAGATTACAGCAAATGAGTGGTCTGACAACCACAGGCTTAGAAGAGGGAGATGGAGAGATGGGCAGATGGCTCCGTCCAGTTCTGAGACGACATGCTACCGCAAAGACCATTCCTCTACGCCGCCGACCTGCTCCAGGGGAAGAAAAATGCTTTCATTCTCTCTCAAACGCCACAGATAAATGAAGCAGCAGGGACTAAACTGCAATTTGGAAACGGGAAAGATGTGAACCGTTGGGACCTGAAAGCATCGGTTTTGGATTTTTGGGGACTGTTTGCTTTTTTTTCCCTGTGTTTTGCCTGGCTTATAAATAACAATATATCATTGGGGAAAAGTGGCTGAAGTGCCACTCTGCTTCGCTGCAAACCGCCACTGACCTAGCTGTAATTTGTATCTCTGAAATGTTTCAATAACTGACATACTTTGGGGTAAAAGAGTGCAATACTGCGAGGGAGGTTCTGAGAAGCTCACGTTTTTAAGTACTTGTATGGCTGCACACCAGTTACCACCAATGAATGGACATTTATTCCCAACCTAATGTTGAGTTTGATTGGAGGCCAGGTTTTCTTAAGTTCTTCAAGTTTAAGTTCTGCATAATTATATACCAAAATGACCATCTCTGCCACACAGGTTGCTATACATTTGTTTTGAAAAGAGCTACATAAATGAATGTGTCATTATTATATTATTATTATAACCATATTAACCAGGACTCCTCACAGAGTATTTTTCAACTCAGGTTGAGACATTTTTACATTTGTGTGGTTAGGTGTACTTTTGTACATTTTCCGTCTGTACTCATTTAGCTTGCAAAATCATCCCCTCTGTCTGTTTCCTTGTATTTTCTCTTTTCTTAGCCTTTCAATCCAGTGTTCCCAGCAGACTCTGACTGCTTTCTTTTCTTTACGTTCTTTCATTTCATTGAAAGTTTCTTGGATGTAGGTGTAAATAATGAAATCACTGATGGCTGAATTCCATTTAGTTGCTTCAGTTCAGTTTCAGTGTCCTTGGATTCGGCACACTTTCACAAAAAGTTGTTTGTAATTTACGATAATAAATGTAGAGTCTTTGGGTTAGGTGGTTTGGATAAAAGAAGCTATTTGAAGACATCACTTGGGGCTCTGTGAAATCGTGATGAGCCACGATCCACAATTTTTTTTTTTTACATTTTACAGACTTGAAAATAATTAGTTTCAGCCCAACTGTCATGGCTTACAGGCACAGTTGAATACAACAAAAGAAAAGGCCTGTTTCTTGGACACGTCTCACTCAACAAAAATATGGAGGCAACACTTTTGCTTCTGCTTCCATTTTTCATGAGTTGAAATTTTAATTAAAAAATCTAAGCCTCTTCCTGTGCACACAAAATATTTATTTCTCTCAAATTTCATTCACAACTGTTTTGCTTTGCCAAGATAATCCATCCACCTGACAGCTGTGGCATATAGAGATGCTGTTTAAACCGCATGCTGCACAGGTGTGCCTTAGACTGGTCGAAATGGAAAATCTTGGCAAAGGAGAAGTGCTCACTAACAGGGATTTGAACACATTTGTGAATAAAATTTGAGAGAAATGAACCTTTTGTGTGCACAGAAAAGGTCTATTTTTTACTTCAGCTTTTATATTTTTTGAGTATAAATTTGGGCCAAAATAAATCAAACGGGTAAAAGTCTCAAATGAAGATAATACAAAAATCATTCACTTTTCTTCTACTCACAAAAATAAAAGCTATTTATCAAATTTCATTTATTACATATATATATATTATACCTCATTAATACTGTATATTCAGTGGTTGTTCATTTTGATGTTTATTAGTACCTGAGATTTTTTTTCCAATTGGTGTTTATTCATTTTTCTTTTTTCTTTCTCCCTTCCTATCCCCCCTTTTTCTGTTTCAGTTATTTTCCCACTGGACACTGTGTGCATTTTTATTTGCTATTTTTACTATGGTTGAATACAGGCTGAATGTTGCTGATTGTCAAAAAAGGAAAAATTAGATCACAAAAAAACAAAAAACATGTTTGTTATTCTTCACTTTTCTCCGAAGTTGGCTCCTCAGAGCATTCTGCAGTTTAATTCTTCCCAGTCTGATAAATACCAGGCCCTGGTCACTATCCTCTGCATCCATCTTTTGTCTCTATTTTTCTTGCACATCTTCTGGCACAGGTACAACATGTCTCACTTTGATGTGTCTACGTATCCCGCTGCGTGACGCACAGAGAAATCCCCAACCTGAGCTAAGTGACTGTACAGATGGCCTCTGCCAAGAGACACAGCAGAGATGGAGCTACAGAGGAAGAGAAGATGGAGAGGCAGAGGAAGGTGGGGACGGGGGCTGTGCTGTGGAGAAAGCAAAAAAAAAAGAAAAAAAAGAAGACTTTTAAGAAAATCTATGAGATATGAGCATATCTCTTCCTAACTGCACGCTGGGCAGCAAGATGGAACTGGCTTCTTAAAATTCTCCTCGCATCCTTCTTTTATGTTCAGAAACTGCTGCTGCACACCGCGGTGGAGCATCCCTGTTTTTCCCTGACAGGCAAACAGCAGTATGAAGGTTTAAAGCGAAAGGGGGTGAGATGGGAGTGTAAGGGGTGAGGGCGTGGGGAGGGTTGGGGGGTGGTTTGACTGGCTCTGCATGGCTAGACTGGCCGGGCCCCGTGGGAATCCCGTCGTCTCTGCACAATAAAACATGGATAGGCCTGTCAGCACCCGAGATACACGCTGCAGAGATAAGCAGGCACTTTTTACATTCCCCCCTCCTGTCAGACACACACACACACACACACACACATGCATCCCACCTCATTGTCAATTTTTCTTTTCTCTGCTGGGCTCTTGAATGCATGCCCATACATCCTGGAGGTCTTAATGCAGTCATTAAAGCTTTCATGCTGCTCACTCAACTCAACCCTCTTCCTGTGCAGCGCCCATAAATTGGCCCGGACGCACAACCAGCTGAGAAATGGTGTCAGCTACTGTATAATAAGATCCATGGGTGTCAAACACTGCTTTATTTCCCTGAACGGACAAGCACACTGATGTTATTTATCCGGCCTGTACCATTTTCTGCACTCAAATAAAAGGGAGGAGGGAGGTCGGGACAACGCAGCGAGGCTGTTTAATACCTTTCGCCAAGATAAGAGAAATGGTATGCCCGAGATTAGGGGCAGGAAATGCCCTCTCGGGTGGTGGGAAACTTAGCGAGAAACAGAGGCTGTATGTTGGAGGTGTAACCGATAGCTAGTCTGGCTTGTTCAACCCCCTGACACAGGAGAAAGTTCAGTCTGGGCTTGTTGTGGCATGGCTAATGGTGGACAAAATGACAACATCATTAACATCAAACAGAAAAAGCTTGTATTTCTATTTTTACCTTGTGGTTTGGATCTGAAATACATTATTTCTGCGTCATATATTTGGAAAATGTGTGTGTGCATATGAACTGTAAGAGTGGATGCCGCCCTGTGTGTGTGTGTGTGTGTACTCTCTCTGAACCCAAGACACGGTTCCCTGCCTGTTCTTTGGAGCAGTGCTGTAAATCAAGCTAGCTCCAGTTCCCTCAGCCAAAGGCCTACATAGGAGAGAGGCCATTTATCCAGCGCTGTTTCAACTTGTTACTCCACTGCACTTTAGCCTGGTTTCCTCCTTTTGCTTTCTGCACTAGTCCCTGAATGCGCGCTGTCCTTTAAAAATGCATGCCATTAAGCACAATGTCTAGACGACAGGAGATAAAACATGGGCGTGATTTTGCCACAGAGAAAGTCAAGAAGCTTTGGGCTCAGAATTTTTGAGAAGGACGACACGCACTGAAAGCAGAGCCGGCTTTGATGTCTCCCTCCGTCTCTTTCGCCTTGTCTTTATCTATTTTTCTCTTTTGCTTGCTTATTCTCAAGGGTTTGCCTAAGTAAAAGGTCTATTACAGACTTGGAAACATCATCTTGTATTTAGTTCATGACAAAAACAATTAACTGGTTGGATTTTGTTTTAGACAGGGGATGACAGGGCTGTAGCCAGGATTTTAGTAACACTGAGTTCACAAGTCCAAATTCCCAAACAGACCCACTGAAAGAAATGTTTCACCACCCAACAATCAAACTCTGTAAATATTCTAGGTATTTAAAAGCAAGACTAAGGGGCCATGTCCACCAAAGTGTTTTCTTTCCAGCTGAGTGCTTTAAGGCTCATGTATGCTTAATGTTAGATACACGGATACAGACTGAGCCTCCAGTCTGTAGTTACATATTATATACTTTTTTTTTCTTTTTTCTTTTTCTTTTTTTTTTTTTGGTGCATGTTACAGATACGGAGCAGTACCACTGCCAGTTGCGGGGGCAGTGTAGCTGTATATCCAATAGCCAAGGCACAACCACAGGATGTGACAAAGCAGTTCAATTGTGGGATTGTACTTAATCTCTGCACAGTCCACCACCGTCAACAACGCTGCCTCCGCTTTTGCCTCTTTCTCCAGAGGTACATTCTTACCACCTCGTTCCACATCACCATGTTTGTTGTTGTCAGAAACTTCTGAATCCTCTCTTTCTTTGAGGTAACTTTTGACTCTGAACGGTGTCCTCTAGAGGATTTACTGCTTGCATGACAATGTAAAGAACTCACAGAAGTATGTGGGCAGTGATGGTTGCATCAATTTAGGGGGCATAAACGAGCATTTAGAGCACTTTGGAGGTGCAGCATTTTCTCAGCTGCGACAGTCTGGTTGCTATTATATGGACTATCTGTGGAAGTAACAGTTGATTTATGTGTGGAAGTTAATTTATCGTTCCACAGATCGTCTGTTATCAACAAATACGTGGTACAAAAGTCTCGGCATAATGCACAGTACTTGCTTTGGCCCTCGCTCTGGATGAAAGGAAGGCTGAAGCGCGTCGGGAGAAAGGACAGGCGTGTCAGTCTATGTGGCTTCATCAGATTTTGTGGGTGAGTGAGTAGGCTACCATCCTTTGGTTCAAAGTTAGGACACAATTTGTGGTATTTGCCTTGCCTCTTTTCCACTGATATTGGACTGCTGGGTAAAGAGTGACAGTAACGAGAGCAGCGTTTTAGCAATTTTTCAACACTCTGCAATCAGCAAACACCAAACCTGCAGCGCTTGGTGCAGAATAGATGTTTGGCACCACATCACGCTGCTGCCATTTGTATAGTGTAAATATGCTCTGCTCCCAAACATTTAAAATATGCAGGAATAATCACAGTGGTAGACACAGCCCCTAAGAGCTAATACTAGCAGCTCTGTGAGGCTGTACCTGGGCAGCGAAGTGCTTTGAGCTATATGCTAATGTAAGCATGCTAACATCCTCATAATGATGACGTTAACAAGCTGGTGTTTAGCACGTAATATATTCACCATGTTCACATTTTGAGCTTTGCGTGTTACCATGTTAGCATTTGCTAATTAGCGCTAAACACAAAGTATAGCTGAGGCTGATGGGAAAGTCCAGAGACATAAATAATTTATTTATTCATTAAAAGTCCAGTGTGCATACCACTGTTCAGGGGGGTTTATTGGCAGAATATGGCAGAAAATGAATAAAATATTCATAAGTATGCTTTCATTAGCTTATAGTCATGTTGTGAATCATGTTTTTAATACCTCAGAATGAGCCGTTTATAACTATAGAGGGCAGGGATCCTCTTCCACAGAGGCTGCTATGTTGCACCACCATGCTTTTACATGCCAAACACTGGCTCTAGATAGGGCTTTTCACATTTTTCAGCTACCATAGGTTCTCCTAATTGCTTGCAAGGGAAGATTGAGATGAGACTTAATTGTTCAGTCTTATTTTTTATTAAATATATCCTCCTTAATGTATCTTCTATCTTAGACTGCACTGTAATTTTTTACTTTAATGTTTTATTGCATTTTATTATTTTATTCAGCTCTTTTAATTATGTTGGAATGTATTTGTTATATTGTTTTTATGTCCCTTTTACTCTTGTCTTGATGCTTTTTATGTTATATGTAAAGCTCTATGGGTTGCCTTGTTGTTAAAATGTGCTTTACAAATAAACTTGCCTTCCCTTAACTTCCTTCATCATTGCCTAAAAGTTGTTTCAAAGCTTTCTCTACACTGCCAGATATGGGTTTTGCTAATTATAGAAAAAAGAATTTCCATCTGAAAATATTAGAATCATCCTTAGAAATCCAACACTGAGTGATTTCACACATCCAGTATGTGTTAATTCACAGATATCCAGAAATATTACTTAAGGACACGACCTTAGTGACATCAGTGCTATAGAGCAGTTTTCTGACATCAGTGGAAGACAAAGCTGGGACACGGTTCAATTTCCTTTGAACAAGTGAAGTGTGCTGAAAATAATGCCTTTTTAAATCAAGCGTCCTTGATAGACTGATGCAAGAAGACAGCAGATAGTGAGACCATTCATGTGTTTTCTAAAGACGGAAAATGGAAAAAAGTGAAAAATTAGAGAGTGGGCAGAGAGGAGAGGAGGACAGAGAGAGGAGGAGAACAGAGTGGTGGCTGGCCACAGCAAATGGACCACAGGCAACCTCTAGACTGCTCAACCACAGCATGTGTGTGTGTGTGTCTGTGTGTGTGTGTGTCTGTAATAAAAACAGCGCCTAAGGTTCCTGAAAATTTGGCAACATTAAGACACTGGCCACATATCCCACAGCCAACTGTACATGAAGAAATGCCCAGACCCACACACACACACGCCCAGCAGCACTTACTATGCAGGGCAGGGCTGTGTGTTGCAGAGATGGGAGCCCAGTGTCGGTCTGGTTTGGGGATTACACATGGTGGAGTTGACTTGAACCTTCTGGTCCTGCAGACAGATCGCCTTGGTGGAGATACGACCTGATGGAGAAACAGGAGGAGAGAAAGAGAGAGCTTGAGGCAAATAGAGAGTGCAGCTACAAGGATCACAGTCAGAACACACACACACACACACTCACACACACACACACACACACACACACACACACACACACACTTCTCAGCCATCCACTGACAAGTGAGCAGGGGGTTGCCGTGTGTCTTTTGGGATCAACAGTCTGAACTTCTCAGTTGACAAAGGTGCTTTTCATTAGCCTTAACACACTTCCTGGACCACGGTTGACAGCAGGGATACACACGTACACACACACACACATACACAAAGAAGCAGACGAAAGAGATGCAAATGCACAGATATCATCTGACACATATGCACATCAAATATACATTTGTATTCTATCACAGTATTCTATCCCGCTCCCTTATTTACTGTTGTTTCACCTGTCAAGCTTTCCTTTATCACACAGTTTACAGTGATACCAGCAGCAGATTTGACACTCAAAATATTTAATCATTGTTGGGGTGATATTTTATCCAATTAAAGTTATTTCGTTTTACATTTTTACTTCTGCAGCACAATGAAGAGCATACTGCTCACATGTGTTTCATGTGTTTCAAACTAGAATTGTATATAAATGTCATTGCTTCATCATTTTATCTAAGTGAACATTTGTGATTCAGAAATCTGAAAAAAAGTTTGAAAAAACTTTTTTTTAAATGAATATTATGTTTTTATGGCCAGAGGCTTTAAGTTTTCAGGCCATCCAATTCTTGTGACGGTGATGTCTCAAGAACACCTGGGGGAATTTCTTCAAACTCGGCACAAATGTTCACTTGGACTCAAAGATGAACTGATTAGATTTTGGTGGTCAAAGGTCAAAGTTCAAGGTCATGGTGAGCTCACACATCTTTGGCTATGACTCAAAATTTCATATGACAATTATTACAAAATTTACACACAAACATCTAACAGGATTAAACGATAAGGTGATGACACTTTATATCCAAAAGGTCAAAGGTATGTGGAGGTCATGTTAATGTTGGCGGAACTTTGAAAAAGTTTGCTTGCATGTGGCAGTTGTGGTGGTTTGCAGTAGGTGCTTCACCATCTGTTGCCTGGCGGGGATCTGCACTCTATGTAGTGACCTCTTCTAGTGAGCATATCAGTGCTCGAGTTAAAGCCAAAAATGTGTTTTGTGAGGTCACAGTGACCTTTGACCTTAAAATTCTAATCAGTTAATTCTTGAGTCCAAGTGGACTTTTGTTAATAAATTCCTTCCAGGTGTTCTTGAGATATCACGTTGACAGAAATGGGACGGACTTTATGTCACAGTGACTGTGACCTTTGAGCTTTGACCACCAAATTCCAATCAGTTTATCCTTAAGTACCAAGGGAACGTTTCTGCCCAGTTTTAATTAATTCCCTCAAGGCATTCTTAAGATATCACATTCACATGAATGCTACAGATGGACAGACAACCGAAAAACCTAATGCTTCCGAAAAAATGGTTGTCGCCTGCGCAGAATGCTTGCTTGCTTTGACATAAACGTGACCAAAATAAACTACATTTTTTCTGCTTAAAAATGATGAAACAACAGGTACTTGTTTTCCTGCCGAGGGAGACAAAAGGAGGCATCTCATTTCTAACCGAGAACAGTCAACTTTTCCGCCTGAAATTACAAGTTTCGCTGGAGGATTCTATCATCTGTTGTTAGATAACTAATTAAGATAATATTATGCTCCATGACTTGGTTAAAAATGTTATCTCTCTCTGACTTTTGTTTCCAGCTGATTTGTTTTAAAATGAATCTTGTAAAAGGGGTATTAAATATGCACTTGATGGCTGCGTGGTAACACGCTAAAAGACTGAGTGATAAAGCTCTACATCACAGGCAAAAAGTCATGATTTGTTGCGGCTGAAGAAACAGCATTGTTCTTGAATTGTTTGTATTTGTATTATAAGGATGAGTGGAAAAACTCAGACTTTTCATTTCATTTGTTTCATTCTAATATAAACTAGGTAGGAAAACATCCTCTTTGGTTGCTTGAGTGTAAACTTCCACAAAACCCAATAAAAAGTAGCATCTAGTTGCTAATGTTACTGTAGGTAGTAAACTTTTTGGTCAGACAGACTAATGACTGCAGCTTATGCCAGAGCACATAAACCCCTTCTTGTGTTTTTGGTTTTGGAAAGGCTAGACAACAAAGGACAGCATCCTCCAAACTCTTTATATACCAAGTATTCCTCACACCACACGCACACTGCTTCAGCATGTGGAGAAATCCATACAGGCTTGCCGTGTCTAGTAACAGTATGATTGGAAAATTGCCATTCAGTGGAGTGGTTTGGCAAACAATCAATTCATGGAAACAACACATAAACACAGACAGAGTTCTTCTAGTTTCATGGCTCAGACAAACATGTAGGCTACAAGCCTGCATACCAATACAGACACGCAGTCTCACCTCCGGCGCAGGGAGCAGAGCAGTCCGAGCGCACCACACCCCAGCTGTAGTCGGGCTTCCTCTCAGTGCGAGGCAGGGTGTACTCCCACACCACACCCGGGTTCTTCCCCTGCAGAAGGATCTGTCAGGAAAGGACACAGCAAGTCAAATGTATGAATATAGTTTGTCCTTTGACCTTTAGTCACCACCCCGTTTTACATTCACATTTTCTAATCTACACATTAAACTGGGAGTCATCCACTACAAATGCTGTTTTCCAGCAACTCCAGGGGACCTTCCTCCCCCAAATCTTCAGGCACCCAGTTAGGTACGGGATCACAATATGTTCACACATCTACCATTATACACAACAGAAGATTTTAAAGCTCCCTACAAACTGATTAAGATTTTAAGATTAAGATTTCAGCAGTCTTAATCTCTTACATTTACTGTGCGACATGGATCTAATGAACTGGTCCAACATCAAATTTAATGTATGTAGAACACAGCAAATGTATTTAATGTATGTGGACAACATGATGATCACGCCTACTGAATCATAGGCTACAAAGCAAGTCAAGAAAACATTATCAGCATCCATCTGCACTACTATGGTGGTAAACAATGAAGCCAACCAAGAATTTATGTGGAGGAGGAGAATGTTGACTGGGTTGTGGCGAGGGAAAAGAGGCCGACTTGAGGTGCCTATTTTGCAAAGAGAGCTTGAGATCATTTTAAGTATTTGCAGTATGCTAACTATGTTTATGTATGCTAAAATAGCGCACATAGACATGTACGTATTGCATTCCTATTGGTTAGTAGACATAGATCGTAGCAGCAGTCACTTTGTTAGATGGTTATCCTCAACTTCTGACACTGTTAGAGTTTTGTCCCAGGCTATCTTAGGTCATCTTTGAAACTCTTTCATAGTGCGACAAAACTGGGTTGCAGTCATA
>JAJHUR010084599.1:24741-51805 GCA_027495735.1 Lutjanus campechanus
ACGAGGCCCCCCCCCCCCCCCCCCCCAAAAAAAAAAAAAAATTTGGGAAACACTGGTCTAGAGGGTAAGGTGACATCTTAAAATTGCTTGTTCTGCCTGACAGACAGTCCAAAACCAAAAGATATTAAATTTGAGAGGCTGACAACAGCAAATGTTTGGCAGTTAATTAATCGTTTCAGCACCAGACCCATGTGTGTCCTATTTCTGGACTAACTGGTGTAATTTTAAACAAAGTTTTCAGTAAATAACAATAAAAAAAAGTGTGCAGGATGAGGTATACCCTCTCTCTGAGCCAGAATGTGAGACAAATATAAAAAAAAATAAATCACAATTTGTCAAATTTCATCTGCATTGGTAGAAGGGGCATGACAAGCATGCAGTGAAAGAGGAGATGAAACAAATGGATTTCACTGCTAAAGACTGAAGGTAATACCACTGCCAACGTGGCTGCCTAATTCAGGTCATTTAGGTCCCAGTGAGCTGTTAGATCTACTACTCATTAACCACAAAGCTCTAGGAACGAGTGCTTTGTTCCCTCTCTACTCCAAACTGGCTGACCACACTATTATAAGGTCATTTTTTGGACAGCGCAGTGCGTATATGAGAGGCAATTTCCATTTTCTTTCAAGAGTTAGTTTATATTGACCACATCCTTCATACTGGCTGGTGATTCTCTGTTACCTTTTTCTATTTCTGAGATTTATTTGGACATTCAAGTCAAGCAGAGACTAACGGATGGAACGAAAGCAGACATACCCATTACAGGAGAAGCATCAGGCTATCATTACAGCAACCCTGTGAGGACTCGCTGCCATGGTGAAGAATTTAGTTTGAGGTGATTTTACATAGTCAGCTTATAGTGTGTCATTTTAAACCATTTGAAAACACTGCAGTGGATTGTGCTCAGTATAGTTTTGTCTACTTTACAGCCCGCCTCCGTTTAGTTCAGTTTGGGTGGGTATTAATCCTCAATCCATTTGGCAAACTGTATTAAGTCCAACAGCCATTCCAATGCCTGACAAGCATATCAAGTCTATCAATATCTGTAACAATGAGCTTTGACAAGCGTGTTTTCTTTGGGGTATATCCTAAAGCACAAGAATCCACCATCAACCATCCAACTTAGGAAGCCAAGAGCCTCCTGGGTTTGATCCACATTCAACAGCCCTGGGGTGCTTCCACTGACTGGACCAATCATCTTGTGTTGCACGTTAACTGTTCCATGTGTAGCGAGAATGAGGAGCTGTCTAGTGTCGGTCAAACACGTCTGCATGTTGGTACAGGACGCAGACTTGCAAACAGCTGAGACATAAGTTAGAGGTGTATGACAGTGTATGTACACGTCAGACTGATAAAATAGAGAGGCATGATCCACTTTTTATCAGTTGTGATCTGATTCCAATACCTGGATTTGGATATCTGTTGACTCTTATATATGAACTGTAAAAGAAGCCGTCATAGACACATCAGACTATGTAATCTGGATCTGGTTCGTGGATCAGTGACAGTCCGATATGAGTGAATCATGTCAGTATCGACACCTTATACCAATATTGGATCAGATCGGTCCCAACTCTATTTAAAACCCCTGAAATAAAACAAGCCTGTCCGCTCATGTTATCTGTTTCCTACATGGTTGTCACTCAAAGCCCAGCACAAGCTTCAGTTTAATCACACTGAATTAGACACTGATGCTAAAACCTGCTGTGCATATCATTGTGCTCTGATAAGAGAATTCTATTTAATTCTGAAACCAAGTGTATCCAAGTGCAAGAATTATGCTTTGATTCAGGTCACAAAACAAAACGCTGATAAGAGACGCTGGATCCAAAGGTTTGCTTTATTTCATATCTGGCACATAAGGCCCTATCCATTCTTCTCCCAAAAAAAGAACCAAAATACATCACTATCAGTTGCTACTACTCCAGAACTTTTCGAATTTAATCTCAAACCCCAAGATTTTTTCTATTATGCCTCAAGATTAAATGCAAAAATCCAAGGTCTTATTAGAATTTTACCCCTCTTCCCCTCAAACACACTACTATCAACATGTCATGAACATATGCCCCCTCAACTTGAGGACTTTTAGCCTAAAATAATGAAATTGTGGCCCCGGACTTTACTAAGCTGTATATTATGAACTGGCGACACTTTAACACCCACACTTCCTCTGCTGACGCTACCCACTCCAACCAAACCCAAACCCACTGCCATGAAACAACTGCCACCACTAACCACATTGGGACTTTATACTTATCCAAGCAGACCAACTCTTACCAACATTCCTCCTCCTTCTTCTCTAAACAGCCACCAATGATGTGAACCAGCAGCTATAAAAACAACATTCAGCAGGATTTTTTTTATAATCCCTTTCATAGACGACCTACTGTACACATCCTCAAAGCCTTGAACCTTTGTAAATAATTGATCTTTCTTTCCTAAGCCATCTGCAATGTTGGATACACCCAACCAGCCACAGCATTACCATTGTCTGCTGGAGGAGAAGCTAACTTTCAATTATTTCAGACATATCCAAACTTGTCTCTTCTTCAGTTCCTCAGTTTGGGTCAACAACAGCCAAAGCTCATGCCTGACTGACAACCAACACCCAGATGAGAACAAAGACTAATATCCAATCTATCGATATTACAAACCAAAACTCAGTTGGCCCCTCTGGATTCTTTGGTAGTCCAAGCAACCTACTAACAGTAGCAAAATACTGCCTCGATACTAGTTACAACACATATAAATCTACCAAAACTCACAGCCAGCAAATAAATAAGCCTTATCTGGACTGTCAGCACAAACTACCATCAGTAAAAAATAACATGTATTGAAAGAGTGCTTCTGTTGGTATGTCTTTCACATATCTCGAGATCCACTCATCCAATCTGTTTCACATGTGGTGGGTGTATCGCTGGGAACTCAAGGACATGCGATGTCAAATGTGGTACAATTTGGATATGCAACACATTTGATATTAATGAACTTTGAATAAACAGGTGAACAGGTCTCTGTGCCCTTGGGCTCTGCGGACTGAGTCAAGCATGTTTTCGCATATGTCTGCAGCGAGCCTTTACAGGCCGCAAAGGTATCTGGAATCTGTCTGTCTGTATGTATGTATGTGTAAAAATCATTAGCACATCTCTAGAACCGTTCATCCAACGGATGTCACACTTGGAGGGGTGTACTGCTGAGCGCCCAATCAAGAGCAGTGTTGAATGTGAAATCAATCGAATGAGTGATTCTCGACAATGCTGCACTGGACACCTGGGTTCAAGCAATCCACATCCAAATGGGCATGTATTCTGAATGGCCATACACTCCAATGGCCATACACTCCAAATGGCCATGACACGAACGGCATGATTCCACCTGTTAAAAGGAAGATTTAACCGCAATCGCCTTAGTGCTTGCTCTTGGTGGGAACTATATTGTTATAATATAAAGACTATGGCCTACACCTGTTCTATATGAGAAGTGCCTTGAGATAACTCTGCTATGATCCGGTGCTATACAAATAAAATTGAATTTCTGAATGATTAAACTTGTCATGGAAATAAATGTATGCATTCAAAGTTCCATGAAAGTGAAATAGTTTTGCACTGTGCTCACTTGACTCAAATACTCATCTCTTCTTTGGATCTAAGTTGGAAGAAATATTTATTAATAGCAAATGTCTGCAGACCCTGAATGACTTTTATTTTCTAATACGGCTGTAAATATCTTCCTCTGTTCTTTCGGTTCAAGTTTATGTCATGTGATTGATGCGAGTCTGTCTTCTTGCAGCGCAACAACACCAGACCACAGAGTGTCTTGGTTTTCACAACCCGACCACCACACCACTCATCAAGTCATATGAGATGATGATGAATTAGCATGCGGCCGACGCAGATATCAATCTCACTTGTGGACCCACAATGCTTTGCCCTGCACTGGCATGACCCCGCCTCGCAATACCACAAGAATGTCAATTCAGGGGGAATAACCCTGTTTGGGATCCACTGAGACTTTGGCCATATGTTATGTCTGTTCCCTCCCTCCTCCTCTTGTTAGCTTCCCCTTCTCCTTCATTCCCCCCTACCAGCTGAGCAGCTGTGCAGATGTGAACACCTTGTCACAGTTGACTCTCACACTCTTCAACATTTGTTTTTCTTTGAGTGTTTCAAGCTGAGTAAGGGTCTGGGAGCGATCGGTGCGCATACCCTCCCCCGTGTACTCTCTCAGTTTTTCTGTGACAGCGCCAGTTAAGTAGAATGTGTGAAACAGATGAAGATCAGCGGTGAAAAAAACCCCTGACTCATTTGGCTCTTTTCATTTGCAGTTAAAGTCCCTGTGCCCTGACCTTAACTTCTCACATCCAAAGAGTTCAATTGCAGAATTCTTAATCTTTTAATCTCACTCCCCCCCTCTCTCTATCCTTCTCTCTCTATCAACCTCTTTCTCCTTTTTGTAATTACAGGACATACTTATAGAGATTATGCTCGTGTCATCTGCAGATCAGCAGCATGCTACCGCTGAGTGCTCTGCTGGACAGATGTATGACTGGGACACACGGACAAGCAGGAAGAGCACCACCAGACTTTGTAAAGTCCCTTCTTTTTAAGAATATTTAAGGTTATTACAACTTGGGTCTTGGTCTCTAATTTGGTGATGATAAAACTAAACACACAAAACTAAGTGGTGGGATTGTGGTGACATCCTTACCATGAAGTACGACAGGGCAAGAAACACAAATGGTCTGATGATTGGCTGTAAGCAAGCTAGTAGTTTAGCAATATTAAATAAAGTCCCAAGTGAAGTGAAATGTCCCTAATGATCTTTCATTGCAAAGAAAATCTGTCTGCATGAACAACTACACTAAAGTCTGCAGCTCAAACTTGAACCAAGATGTTGGTCTGCATTTCTGAGGCACCGTTATAGCTTTCACTTTGGATTTCTCTTCCAATACTTGACTAACTTGTTGGCCTCTTCAAAAGCTGTGCAACTGTCAGCATCTGACTGCTCATGTTTATTGCACCATTTGAGTTTTTAGCATTCCCACCTCTCAGCAGTTAACTTGTTGAGAACCATCTTGTTACCAACAGGAACAAAGGCCAAGAGTACGAGACTAAAGCCCTGTTTCCACCAAGCGGTCCAGTTCAGTTAAGGTCAGTTTGTTACACATTAAAGTTATTTTCACATTTACTTTGGCAAAAGTTGTGGCTGGTGCTAAAAGAACCATTCCAGCCTGTTTTTTTTTAGTTACCCCGCTGTTCCAAGAGTTAAAACACTGCACCCCATGGAATGGACAGAATTGAAGCAGACAGAGTTGTCTTGGCCAGAAGAAAAAAAAAAACACAAAATGTGTGTGAGCAGAGAGAGTGTGATTGAGCAGGAGTGAGCACCAGAAAATTTATGGTGTATGTGAGTGGAACAGAGGAAAAGGTTAGGACTAAGTTGTCAAACTGGCAGTAAATGTACAGTGTAGGTTACAGTGTGTCAGTTAATAAATCCTGCAGTTTCACAAGACTAAGAAAAGGCCTGTTAACATCCCCGGACTATGGTTAGAAAACTGTATGTGGTGGGTTAGGTTACTATACCGACAGTGTTTGATGGAAACTTGACTTGAGACTCCATAGCCACGCTTGTGTCTCTAAGAGGCTCTACATAGCCACAGTGGTGCTTTGATACTTTGTGCTAATCCGTCTAGTAGATGTTGAAATATTTACCAAAATATGTGAAAACGTTGACCTGCTTATGGCTCGATAGGAAAACTCAGTGGATCAGAAAATTCATTAGGATTTATCTTCTGGGCTCCATGAATGTATGTACAAAATTCCATGGCAATCCATGTGAGAGTTTTTGAGATATTTCAGTCTCAAGCAAAGTGGGAGGCCAGCTGACTGTCTGACCGGAAGCCTCCCAGCCAACATGCAAAAAATAAGATTTGTCTTTCTAAAGAAAAACTGAATTATCCCTAAATATTATTTAACTGAATGAAAGCAGGATTGTGGCATTGCAGAATGCAGAAATTGCCGAGGCAGATTTTTTTTTTTTTTTGCAAAGTTGCAAAGATATAATCATAAATCTATCCTATTACCTTTTCTGGGAATGACAATATTAGATTGTTGTTACTAGTCTGCATCTCCACAAGCATTCATCATGCAGAAGGAAACAACAATGGGCTGTTCAAATGCCAATTGCAGCAGCTACTCCGCTAAACTGCCCACAAACATAAGCCTCAGCTCTAAAATAGCTACAAAAACACTCAGCCATTTCCTGATGGCCAAACAAGTGACCAGTCATACACTTTAGAAATATCACACTGGTATTCCTCCTGGATTTACAGGCCAATCATTCCTGCTTTTACCGCAGTATTTCAGTAGCCCAAGGGACTGAGGGAAGACTAGCTTTTACATGACTAACACTTCACCCATAATGGAGGGAGAGAAAAAAAACAAATGTCTACTCTTCACCTGGTTTCCACTTCTGTTTCCACAGCTTGGGTTCAGAGTTCAAGAGAAAATAAATGCTTTCGCTGACAAAGTTATGTGGGAAGAACATCCCACACATCCCACCCCCATTCACTTAAACCTACAGAGTCATAAGGATAATGCCTCGGCCACTTGTCCAATATTAGTTTTGCTCTCAGGAGGATACGCCTGTCCAGCATCACATTCTGCTGCTTCAGGACGGGTAAAGACTCGCCCTCCCCTCCAAGCTCTGGTTTCTGACATGCCACTGATTACAAACGTAGGGCAAAAAAAAGTACCATCAGCTCATAAATCACTTCCTTTAGTATGCAGAACATCTCACTCCAAGCAGCCATCTGATTTTATACTTTTCATCCCTGCCTCTAAAGGGCGGTTGACGCAGGGATTTTACTCGCTCTGTTAGCTTCGAATCACATGGCTGCAACAAAGCACTTTTGAGCTCAGTGGCCATAGGGGCCATGGCTTTGAGTATGTGTACATGGACAAACACGTGACTGTGCTTACACTGGGGCCGGCAGTACCAAGAGGCTGAACCGCATATAAACAAGGGGCAAGCTTCTGCCATGTGAGACTGAGCTGAATAGTAAAAGTGGCACAAAGGCTGAGTTAGACTAATTGTGCCGCATCTCCCTCTTCATGGTGCCTAAACCATTCTCTGGTGCTTAGGGGATGAGTTCAACAAAATCACACCAAACATGTTTTCTCACTTATCCGTACCCATACTAGTATCTGGCCATGTAGATTTTTGGTTTTATTCATCCAGATTTTCAAATTAATTCAAGTCAAGTCATTTTTATTTATATAGCACAAAATCATAGCAGAAGTTATCTCAGGGCACATTTGATTTTAAACATAGCCCTCACTCTGACCCCGACTCTAACCATCCAGTGTTACACTATGTTTGGGCATACATGATTACATTACTTCTCCATGGCCCCGTCATCTCAGCTTGTTATCAATACTTAGTTGGATGTTGACAGTTATAAACTGAAAGTGTCTGCTCTGTACAGCAGCAGCAGCAGAGTCGCAATAGCAGAGTAGCAAGAATCAGATTTCAAACGTAATGTTTGACATGAGGTTGCTTGACAACTGGATATGGTTGTACAGACTGAAAAGAGCAATTACATGGAGCCCTAGCAGTGCCAAATACTTGTGGGATGTGGGCAGACACAAAAGTGAGTATTATGTTGCTCAACACATTAACCATGAAGGCATTAGCTGGTGCTAATTTGTCAAAACTAAGGTTAACAAGGATAAGCCAAGCCAGCCTTTGCAACATGGTAACATTACAACCTGCATGTAGTTAACATTAGCATCAGCATTACTTTACAACTCATCTGTGAATGTCCGCTACAGTTGCTGAGGTCCAGAGTGGGGGATGTTTAATGGACCTGGCAACCTGAAACTTAATAATACACCAACCTTCTTTGTTGCATTTGTTTTGTCTAAAGTCAGGGGAAGATCTACAGATAAAATGTTAAAGATCAAAGTAAGTAATACTGAGCATCATTGCTCAAATATTTTCTTTTGAAATGTCCAGCGTAATTAGTAAACGCTGTTGTTACATGTTCATTACATATCATTTATTAAGATGAATCTCACATAGATTGTCAAAGATTTGTCTTATTGATGTTGTGTGATTTTAAATTGTCTTTCTCTTTACTGTTTTTGTGTGAAGTAGGAAGACTAGTGAACACTTTTTTTGGAAAGTTATGGGGATCCAAATAAAGAACAAACAATAACACAACTATGCACTTCATACACACAGTCAGTGCATATTTTGCCAAAGATCTACAGCTGACGTCTGTAGAGTTGATTATTAGTTGTTTGAGGCAAATAAATGCGGGTTGCACAAACACTCCAGCAGCCAATAATGCTCAGGGAAAAAGTCACTTCATGCTCTGTCTTAAAATACCATTTGCACATAAACGTCAGTAAAAACATAGTGCCTATGAAACGTGTTGACAGTGTGTCCTGGGTTAATTGACCATTTAAGTTGTTTTTAAAGTAATTCTCTTTAATTTCCTCTGTCATTCATCTGAACAACACAGGCTGTTTGAACCCCCCAAAAAGCTGCAGATTTTCCTGAGCAAAGCCTTCCACACAACCAACCCATCCCCAGATCATCCCTGACATAACGAATCACCAAACACAATTAATCCCCCACAGAAGCACTGCAGACAGCTACAACCACCCCTGTTCTCCCTACCACCCAAACTTCTTTTTTCATCTAAGCCCATTCATATCCAGACATAGGAAAAAGAGGCGCGGCAGCTCTGCCAGGGACCCTGTCACTGTCAATTGCCACAAACGGACATCACCCGGCAGCGGCGGCTTACTTCAAACACCAGCGTCTCATTAGTAGGTCCAGCGGCATACAGGCTCTCCGGCTTGTTGAAAGAGCGCTGGTAGTCGAACACGGTCCCACCAAAGTGAAACTTCCCCGGCCAGTCAACAGTCCAGTCCCCGGTCAGGTAGTACTTCCTCTTCAGGGAGCGGGCAGCCAGGTAGCTGGTGGAGACCTCCATTTCCTGGATGCGAATGCTTCGTGCCCCAGCTGGAACTATTACCATGGAGTAATATTCTAGACAAGGAAGGGAAGTTAATGCTGAATAAAGATATCTGTTTATTGCTGTTTGCTAATTCTTATTCCATGTTTCATCACACAAACCAGCCATGCAGTCACAAACCACCATCCCTGCTTTATCTTATTATGTTTTCAACTTTGTCTCTGATCTGGTTGTATTGCACATGGATTAAGCAAATCCATTATAAAGTGGGATTGACCACATGTGTCTTTGTCCTTGTTTGTCTGCTTAAAACTATAATAAGTAAAATTTCCACATTTAAAGGGACTGCAGTGCAGTTTACCTATCTAGATTTTTTTTGGTGTGAGTTGCAGAGTTTTAGAGACATCGGCCATAGAGGAGTGTGCCTTTTCTCCAATATAATGGGACTAAATGGCACCTTGTTCCAAGCTTGTTGTGAGTTTCATGTAGGAACTACGTTTATTCTAGTAGAAAGAAAGTAGTTCCTATATGAAAATGCTCACAGCAAGCTATGTGGATTATCTTGAGTAAGCAGGTCATGATTTTGAGCACCACAAGCCAAGTGCCATTTAGTCCCATTACATTTGAGAGAGAGAGTCTCTCTACGTGGAAAAATAGCACTACAGGCCAGAGGAAAAATATGTATTTTTGATTTTGGAGTGAACTGTCTCTTTAAAGATAAACTTTAGCACTTTTCCTGTGGATGTCCGATCAGTGTTGCTGGTAAATGTAGTCAACTGAAGCAATAAATTCCTCAGTGTGCGCTATATTGACAAAGCTGCAAAATCTGTTCTTCTTCCTGCATCCGGTGTTGTCACAGCGATGTTGTTGGTGTTAAGGAAGAACTACAGGCTATTTCAGCTTTCTAGTCTCTACCTCTAAGTAGCCAGGGGCTTGCTCGATGAGTATTTTTGTCACCTAATGCTATGTTTTGGCCAACAAAGTAATAGCTACAGACTATGGTGGTAATAACACAGCAACATTGGAGTGTGTGTTAGAAGCTTGCCTTCCTGGTACATGTGAGCACTGCTTCACAGCTCCCCAAGCAGGAGAATTAAGTTTTCTTGGTAAATATAGCACACACTGAGGAATTTATTGTTTCGATTGACTAGATTTACAGTACCATCAACATGAAACACTGGACATCCACATGAAAAGTGCCAAATTTTCCCTTTAAGTCTCCCTTTGTCTTGCAATGTCTGAATAAAATTACTACATTTATGCTACTTTGCACACTACAAAGTTTACCGTTAGCCCTGTGTTGAAGGGTGTATTGGCCCTTGAAGAACTTGCAAGTCGAGTTGTCTCCTTTACAGACCCCGCAGGCATCCAGAGAGGCCCTGGAGCCCAGAATCTGGTCACAGCCTACTGCCTGCATGCACACAAAAACACACATGCCATCAGTGTGGATAGAGGGTGAATTAAGAGGACGTCAAATACAAATATACTTTATTACCAGCTCTTTTCTAAAAGCACTCATATCAATGGAATAAACTAATGTACTGTGACTATACTCATCCAGGTGTAACTTTAATTCCATCTTTGTCAACATCTGGCGCTTCACATTAACTACCTCACCTGACATCTGGATGATAAGGACAATATAACCATGGTGAGAGGATGCAGCTTGAAGCGCAGGGGAAAGATGAATATGCAATACAGTTGAGACATTAGAGCTCCAATTCTCCATCTCTCATTACACTTCATTAAGACAGATATTTAACACCTGCTAACACATGTTAGCATTTAATACGCTGATGTAGATTCATGCAGGGATACACAGGATCCATTTTCACTTGCACATTTCTCTTATGCCCTAATGCATCCTACAAGCAATTAGATGACATATTGGCAAGAATTATTTCTTAAAGGACTGCAAGTACAGTGAAGCAAGTGACTGCTTTTGACATCTAGACTTGTTTAAAATGCTCCCCCAGTTTATCCTAATTATCTAAATGTCTTATTTGCAAGTGAATGTACCCAAAATGTCTACTGGAATCACACTTTGCACTGCAAAAAAAACATGAGCACAGCAGGTCAAAGATTCACATTTTGAACATTTGAACTTATTCTAAGTTTCCAGGTGTTGGAACTGCAAATCCTTGTCATTCTCCCAAAACTGCACTGTGCTACTTGATTCTAACACTAACTTACCTGTACCTCTCCTCTAACTTTGTGACAGTCGAGTACAAAAAGCTTCATAGCTTTAATAAGCTGTCATGTAAAAAAAAAAAAGACCTCAGTGCAGGAGGGGAGACATCATCCTCTGTCTATTTCATTCCTGCCTCCAAAGTCTCAAAAGTCAACTTTATGAGCGAGTAATTTCAGTTGCAAGCACGTAGGGAGAGTTGCCTGTTCATTCCACTGAGCATGTCCCCATCTGCTTCACGGTTTTGATCCGTCCTACACATGTCCCACCAGCAGCTTTTCAGAAGCAGAGCGTTTTGCCCACCTGATTTCATTTACTTGCTTAGATTTTGTTGATTTCTTCATCTTTCCTTGATTTCTGTGCCACTGCCATGGAAATATTGGCTACGTAGTTAAATAGTTTCTTTTTTTTTCTGTTTTTATGATCATGACTCTGCTCAGGGTCTTTTATTTTGAAAATTGGTGAGTTTATCTATGCAATTTCTGTGTTTCATTTCCTACCTTCTCAATCTGCTCTGTGCAACTTGATGCAGCATCGAAAATAGACTGCAGAGCAGTGGGACGGGCTGTGGCGCTGCGGGTGGAATCACAAGCATTGTGTTGAATGGCAGCGATCAGTTTAGGTAGACGTGGCGCAACCATAACACAATGCAGCCCTGCCTGATGGAATCAAGCCGTCATGCTCACAGCCCTGTGCTCGCTGGACCACATTTGTGCACGTGGAGCAGAAACGCTCCCTTGTAAGGATGCTTTTTTGCTCGTTCTGTGCGCTCCTATCACATGCACATGCCTGTTTTTTATGTGCGCGGTTTTTGAGACTAATAAAGCACCACAGATGAACTCCATGTCTCGCTCGTTTTCCTTTTTCTTTTTTTTTTCTCTCATTTTTGGTGCAGCAAACACAATGCCTCTTCAAGAAAAAATAAAGCAACCAATAAAACATCAACTCAACACTCAAATACTGATTTGGATGTTGATTACCATGGCAACAGTAGAAGCTTCGAGGCATTCGGGTCAACCCCAGAAGCAATGTTTTACTGTGCAGCACTGTGAATCCATACCATACCTCACACACTCCATCAATGCAGACGTCTCCTTTGTTGTCAGAGCAGGAGGTGCCATCTTTGACCTTGCTGGACATGGCGAAGAAAAAGTCGAAGTCTTCTGCAATGCAGTACAGCTTACAGATGTCTTCATCTGCACACAGAACACACAAGCATATACAATAACACCAGTGTCAACAAAAAAAGGTAGCATCAGTAAAAAGTGCAAATTTTTCATCAGATTTCTTCTGTGACCTGGTAAATTTGGATTTACTGCGGCTACTGTACCGTAACCTGTTACACATACAGTATGTACAGCTCCTGCTGGGAATGAATTGGAAAAGACAGGAACTGACTATGAATGCACCCAGGGGTGTTCTTGTGGGGCTGCAGGTTTATTTTGTAGTTCAGATCAGTTATCACAGACAAGTCTCTGCAGCCGTCTTTGATTAAAATAAATGACGGTGAAGGTGACTTGGCCCAAAGTCCCAGAAGGCAGTTCAGAATCTGTTCCTCTCTACATCACCTCCCATTCATCAACAGCTTAAACAGGCCTGGGACGACGGCCAAACGCACTGCTCTCCTTCGCTGCACTCTCCCTCTGCCTCTCTCCATGTAACAAAGCTGGCCCGTAGGCTTCCTTTTTAAATCTATCCCCACTGTGTCAAAGGGTGCAGGTGGCTACATGTCTCTCATGCACATTACACAGAGTGATAGTTTCCTCCAGCTTTTTTGGCCCTAATCATTGCGGCTGTAAATAGAGGTTGGCATTACAGAAACACTTTATGAAGGAGATTTGGACTAGCAGAGTACAGCGGGGTGCAGAATGTAAAACATCGACAGAATTAAGACAAGAAAAAGCTTGCCCTGAGCAATCTGCAGTTCTCTATGTATTTAGCGGCACTGTGCTCTTTGAACAATGAGATTTCTTTTTCCTGTGCATTATGCGCCAAGAATACAGTAAATCAAGGGGTGTCTTCATAATCCTTTGAAAGTACGATGTATTTTTCAGATAGAGGATCTCTCGCAAAGACAGATGCCAGAAAAAATACACCCAAAACATCCTCAGGGCAAATTATACATTAAACATAAATGAACCATGGGGCTTGAATGAACAGACACTGTACATGTTGGGTCTTATATAAACTGGCCAAACTTACCGTCCACTTTAGTGTAAGGCTTCCACTTGTAGTACCAGCCCCTGAAGGGCTTGCTGTTGTACTCCGCGCACTGCTGCGCCCGGAAGTCCACAGCGTTAAGAGGGCACGGCCGAGTGTTGCACAGCTGGTTGAGACGGCCGGAGCCTGAGCAGAATTTACCATTGTTCTGTGGCCTTGAGTGGAAGACAAGACAAGACAGGAAAGAAGAGGAGAGACAAAAAAAAACTTTCTTAAAATTTTGATACCAGTACCCTTAAAGTGATACAGAGACCAACAGAGACCAACATTTGATCTTTTTACTTCTGTACTTTCAAATATTTTGTGCTATAGCTCAGTTTCCCACCTTTCCAGGGTCTTGTACTGTGTAATCATCAAAAAAAGTTGTGTAATGGGTAAAACAGGTACAGGCATGGGTAAAATTGATCTAAATACAAGCTGGCAGCAGGTGAGAAAAATAATGTTTGTTTGTTCTTTCCTGAAGAAATCATAAATGTTAAATGAATTGAATTATAAATTAGCTAATACTATCAAGCTTTATCAACTGCAAGGATTGTTTTAATTGTGAAAGTCTACAACACAATCTTGTAGGATGGAGGCAAGCTGCTATGTAGCGCATGAAAATGCATGACACAATCGCAAAAATAGTCAGTGGTGACTACCACATTGTGGACAATACATTGTCGAAGACCAAGTCAGACGTTTGGGAGAAATTTGGTGTGATCAGAGACTGTGAGAATAACGTTGTCAGCGGGTGCTTGTAAAAAGTGCCAAAAAGAGTTTTAATAGCTGCAAGCTATATGAACCTAGTCTGAGGAAATACATCCACAGCTGCAGAAGAACAGGTGACAGATACTTTTCCAGAAACACAAGTGAGGAGCTGTGTCGGGGCAGGGTCGCATTTGACTTGGAGATAACTGCACGTAATGGGTCGGTTCCAATGCTGAGTTTTGTGAGTCTGTAAAACCGTACCATTCCAGTGATCAACAACTGGTGGCGGCAGCATGCAAAGGCAGTAAAGAAAAAGACTACAGGCTAGGAAATACAGATGTAAACAAGAGCTCAGTTTCAATGTACCCTCTAATCCCTGGAAACTGAACCCTCACATACTTTAAACAATGTCACCTGTGACGTCATCGTAAGCGTCTGTGTGCAGGAGGGCATAATGGCTCCCAACTCTGTATACGGAATGCAAGACCACTTTGCGGTATTTTGAGATTGTATGTAGCTCAGTGAGCTGGAGCGCTTGTTGTTTGCTCCACTTCTATAAGGAAAACAGTTGCTGAACATATGCGAAATCAGAATATTGGGAAGTCGCCATTTTAAGACAAGAAAACATACATATTGTATACATAGTCAGAAACAGTGTTCAGAATTAAAAGGGAATATCGTCTTGCTGACGTGCTCATTTTCCTTTTCTGGTGCACAATTGCACTACCATTGCCATTTTGCACAATAACAGAGAGTATGTATGAAGGGTTCACAAAGTCAACCAAACAGCTGTAGAAAACTTGCCAAATTAATATTAGAAATATTTTGAAAATATGGAAGAAAATGCATTAAAAATGTCTGCAAGACCTCAAAGATACACACAATTTGTTTTGGTGAGAAACACTGAATATAAAGTTCAGCTTTGTCTGTTTGTAAGAAAACTAGACAGGGCAGCTGTAAGGCTTCACAAGGCAACTTTGCACACCGGCACCCCCAATCAGTGTGACCGATGAGCCGAGACAAAGTCTGTTAGAGCATACTAAAATTAAAGATATTATCATTTAAGGCTTTCTCTCTTACATTTTCCTTAATCCACAACAAAAATGATGCCTTAATTCATCAAAATGACACTTTCTTATCTGTCAGTGAGGGCAGCGTTGGCTCTGATCAAAGAAGAAAACTTTGACGTTTCTGAGAAACGAGATTAAAGTTTTTTGTGGTTTTAAAGACGGACTGTCAAAAAGAAGTTTGCATGCCATGTCAGATGTTTCCACACCATAACAAATTCAGCACTTCTTTAACCACACGGGAATACCTCGTACAGAATATAAACAGGTAATGGAGCTTTAATATGCCATTAAAATGATAAAAGCAGTCACCACTTGTTAGAAAAAGACAAGCAGCGTCTTGACATTCGGCAAACATTAGGATGTCTGACTTCCCAGGCTTTCTAAACTCATGCCAGGCATTCCAACCCAACCACCAGCAGAGAAAATTGAGTTTAGCTATTTGCCAAAGTGGCCCGCAAACACGCAGACTGGGGGAACCATGCTGATCTACGATGTCTAATAAAAACAATTCGCTAAGTGTTACGATGTAATGAAACACTATGGCGAAGGATCTGAGAAGGGCCTAATAGAAATACTAAACACCACTTGGAAAATGCAACTGGAGGCATATTTCTTCTGAATGTCCTTCACTAATGCCACAGAAGTGAAAAAGTCTGCATGAAATTAATGCTAGGAACAAGCAGAGGCAGAAATGCATGTTGTGTTACTCCATTCTCTCCATTCAGACCTGGACTCAATCAAACTGCGACTTGGCTGCCAAGAATGATGGAGCTCCATTCAAGGTGTGTGTGTGTGTGTGTGTGTGTGTGTGTAGGTGTGTGTGTGTGTGTGTGTGTGTGTGTGTGTCTGTGTGTAAATCTGCTTGGTGCCGATGTTGCTTCCCTGGGGGGGGGGGGGGGGTTTGGCCCAGGTTTTTGAAGGCCTGATCCTATTAAGACTTAGCAGCAGACAAATGCAGCACATATGGTAATGTGCTTACGGCAGGCCAGTGGGGGACTACACCGCATACTCCGTCAGTCAAGGCCTTTTGATCAGGGGCGAGCATTAAATAGGGACCGTTTACTTGAGAAGGGAGTTTATGGATTATGGACAGTTGGTCCCTGAGTTTCACAACCATCCTGCTTTCTCTTCCTCTTCTCTTATTTGTCTTCTTTGCTCCTCTCCCTCCCGTATCATTGCAGCTGTAAATCTGCTCCCAACAACAAGACAGAAACCAGATATGACAAGTTTTCAGTTTGTGTTTGAGGCATTCCTCTTCTGTCTCTACAGCCCCACTCCAACGCAGCCCCGAGGACCCTTAAGGATGCTTAAATGTCCCAGAAGCCCACTAAATCTGCCCGGCGACAGAAGCTGAGACTGAACTGCTGTAGGTCAGAGGTCATTATGTCTCATCACCTTCTTCTAAATTCACCTGCTCATTCCCTCAACTTTCCATACAGCACATATATAGACATAAATCCACAATTAGTTGCAGATTAATCGATGAAAGTTGTCGAATTGTCAGTTGTAGAGTAAAAGATCAAAGTAGTTATGTTGTAAGTTGTAGAGTAAAAGATGTAAGTAGTTGAGCTGTCAGTTGTAGAGTAAAAGAAAAAGCTGCCTGGCGACAGAAGCTGAGACTGAAGTCCTGTGGGTCAGAGGTCATTGCGTCCGGTCATCTTTTTCTTGAATCACCTGCTCCCTCCCTCGATGTCCCACATAGGTGGACATTCTGCTGCTCTGCTGCCGTCCAAACCTCAGTAAAACACCTTTACAAGTCCACAGAGAGACTCCACGAAGCAAGGTCCTATCCGAGCACCATCGGCCCCTCGTCATACAACCCCCCTACTCCCTTTAAATCGAGTGTGTGACAAAATGTGCTCCCCACAAAATCAGGTCAAGATCGTGAACCTAATCTCCTAGGCTTGTTGGTGAGGATTAGGTTGACTGTGTTTGATCTGGCAGGTGGTCTATGGGGAACGGAGGGAGGGAGGCGGGAGGGACGGAGGGAGGGAAGGCATGAGGAGAAGATTCATTTTCCGTCTTGGAGCAACTCCTAGAAGGGAAGGCTTTAATCGGCTGATCCCATAGAACGCTTTTACAAGACTGAGCAAAAGATACATGCTGGACTCGTAAAATGGATGAGTTTGTGCAGAGTCAAATGAAGGGTTTTAAGACCGCTCCTGCCGAGTGAAGATTTTGTAGTAGGGCAGAGGTGAACATGCATAAGAATCTGTCATATCTGCAAAGTCAACTTCCAGACAAAACATTTTATATCAGATTTTGTCTAAAATCTGAGACATACACGTGAATTGCACATATATGCACACAGTGCAAGCCTGGAAAGAATCTATAAAAGTGTCAAGTGCTGGTGATTTCAGGGAAGGACAGCTCAGACTGTCCAGACAGTTCAGTTTGGGGGTGAAGATGACATTAGAGACAAGCTGTCAGATTCAGGCTAATCCTTCTTGTTCTGCTCAGATTAAGAGCAGAGGGGCTCTGCCAAAATAATCACAGAGATTACTGAGGACAGACACTCTCTGAATGTCATGAGTCAGGGACTGAAACGTGACTCAGGGGTACAGCTGCATAAGGCAGCATAAGGTCTGTTTGGGTGGCTGAATTATATTACTGGAGGTGTGTGTTGTGGTGGTTGAGTTCAGGATGGTGGTGAGAGGTGAAAAGATGCCACATTAAGACATACGCCAGGCTAATTTTATTGTCTTCACATGAGAGTTGTAAGGGGTGTACCAGGGTTGTGTAAAACTACTAGCTGAGGTTGGCCTAAATTTTTCATCTAAGGTCGGATACGTACTTGCTTTTAACTACACATTCACATATACATCACGGCTGCCTCTTGTATCGTGCGTCCATTTGACGCGATGGTTGTGTATGTCCTCAGAAATGAATGCTATGTGTACGCGAATGCAAAGCCATGGTTAAAAAGGAAGCATATCTCCAGCCTAAGGATGCCTGAGGGGAAAAAATTAGTTGCAAGAAATTACCATAAGGATTTCCCTAGGATGTTCATCTTTCATCTTGGTGTGTTTATCCTTTGCTACTGAGTATCCCCTCATGCATTGCTAGAAGGTCCTTAGTGACTATTTTCCTCAGAAATTTTAAGGGACCCATATCAGTCTCTTAATAGTGAAATAATTTGTGAAACATTAAACAATGGCTGAATTTAGGGTGATTGAAAAGGAGGACAGGGACAGGGAAGAGCAATGATGAGCAATGTTAGCAACTTTGTAGCTAGCTAGCCAAAAAATTACAGTCTGTATAAAAGAAATTCAGATTTTCTCTTCTGAACACATGATACATGTTCGACAGTAGTTGCTGAAAGCATGTGGAAACTTTGAGAACTATGTAGGACTAAATTGTGGCTCAAATATGTCCATGAACATGTCCAATAAAGATGCTAGACAGGGCATCCATGTTTCAGGTCGTCTTCGGGTTGTAGACATGTTTGACTGAGACAGCAGAGCATTTCAAAGCACAGAATACTGTTAATTTTTTCATGTTTCTGAGGCCTAATTTTGTACACTAAAATATGCACATACAAACTTTAACATTAAAAAAACTCATATTTCATGACTTTAACTATAATGCTTTCTTGAAACTCCCCAGTTTTTGTCGACTCCTGTCGATGTCTGGATCTCCTTTCTTGCTGTCACAGTTATATTTTCATATTCCCTCATTACTTGATCTACGGTTCATTTCACAGGAGGAGTTGTCGCATTGATTTTGTCAGTTAGCGTTACTTATTGCCACATCTTCTGCTTGTGTGTATTTGTTGGCTGGGTTAAATTTACTGTGGATAATGTGCTTGCACTTTCCACGTTCCTTGAGGAGAACCACATTGTCATCTTCTGTCCAGTTTGGCTTGGTTTTTTGTTTCGTGTTCTCTTTTTTTGGCCCATTTTGGAGACGCTACCTAATGCTGACAATAATGCTGTCAAGTAGACTGCTGTCAAATGACAATGTGAGTTAAGTGTTACCAGGGTGACTTTAACTACTGTGAAAGCCTTAGACTAAACACTTGGGTAAGGAGACATCCTACGAAACTTTCTGCAACCCTCCTAAATGAACCCCTTAGCTTTGGGAAATCTTTTGCAACTTAAGTTTAAAACTTAAGGTACTTTATGGAAACTGGCACTGACAACTAGTTGGCCCTTTGTATATATTCTGATAATAGTATCATGATTTGGCATTACTGGATTTAATGTTCAGCCCTCACCATCTTTCCATCCCCTCTCTGTCCCACTGACCCCATAACTCACAGTTTAGCAGCATCAACCCATATTTCAGCGGCTGCTGCTGCAAAGCACTCTTTAGTGCCACAGGAATGATAAATGAATCTGACAGCTAACCTGGTTTAAAGGGCTCTGTGGCCCTTTATGGTCTGCCAGTCATGGTGTATAATGTGTATCATATGAGGGCCAGTCTGCCTCTGAAAACTTTTTGGTCTTTGATCTCTCATGAGGATTAGGAGACGAGTTGGCTGTGACGGACAGAACAGCCACGTCAGTGTCTGCCCGGCTGTTAAGTAAGCACTGAGTGGGGTAAAGAGGATGATATATACAGGCGGTCGAAGTGTTTGAATATCTTGACAGACTCCTTAATGGAGGGGATATGATGGTGGGGAAAAAAGTCTATATTTTATATAGAGGAGGAAAAGACGGGCAGAAAATTTACATATGCTCATAGCTACAAATTTATATTTAATCATCTGAAATACCTGAAGTTGTAGTTGAAGTGACAGTCAATATACAAATACTGGAAGAAGCTGAACTAAGTTAAAAAGAAAGAATTTGAAGATTTATTTTATTTGTAAGTGCCAAATGAAGTTGAAGTGTCAGAAAAATGTGAACCTTGAGTAAAGTTATAGTACAGGACAAAAATGATGAGGCAGGGAAAGGTGACTGCTCTTCAGGAAGCACAGATCAAAAGGCAGATTGAGCAACTTTTAAACAGCTTTAAAACTAGAGCAACTAAAAACTGAAGCCATCAAGCAGCAGCCAGCCTCACAGCGTCTGAAAGGGTCGTGTGATAGGGGTGTGACAAGTCAGGGAGGGACTCGTCGTTACCGTTAAGACCCGCTGAGGAAGCGAACATGGGTGTCTACATCATTGTTTCTGTCCGTCCAGACTGAAATGTGCTTGCCGATATGTATAAACACTGAAGATTCGAAAGGATTTAAAGTGTCGGTTCAATTTCACACATTAAAAGCGGTTAAAGTGTAATCACAGAACACAGAACTCCTATAAGGAAGGAATAAGAAATGATTGCAGTGAAATGGCCAGTTGACATGTAGGTGCTGACAGCAGTCAAATTATCAGTTGAAGAGTAAAAGATGAATGTAGTTGTGTTGTCAGTTGAGGAGTTAGAGATAAATGCAGCTGAAATGTCAGTTGACACCGATGTGCTGAAGACAGCTCAAGTGCATGCAGTGTAAGCAGTCGAAAAGTCAGTTGGTCCGTAACTTTCACTGACTGTTCTGATTCAACTCTAATTTCATGAGGCTGAGGTTAAATTGCATGATATTGTTCAGATGAGCCTGTTATATAATTTGTCCAGTGGTGACTCAGCGTATGCGCTCTGTTTGACTGACAGCCATGGAGGTTGTGTAAAATGATTATGTGAGATGAAAAGATGACGGGATGGGATGCGGTCATTTTAATATTCAAGTCACATGTATGTGTGCAGACATATAGGACTGGATGTGACATGCCACTATGATCTAACCTGCTATGACTAATCCCTAAATGACGGCAGTCATTAACAGAACCAAGCAGTAGACTACTTGACATGAAGTTTGAGCCTTGTCCACCAATCTGGGTGGTGGTGCGGCCTCGGCAGTGAGCCATTAGTCATAATCCCATCATTTTTACATCACAACTTTCATTTTCACTGGAAAAAACAAATCATGATTATGTGACAATTGTTGGGGTCATGTTTTCTTACATCTGAAGAAAAAGATTTATAGGCCAGGGCATCCCTGTAACACTACAGTACTTCACTATTATGCTGTTTTGTCACACATTTTACCTTTTTCAAAGAATTGCAGCTTCTGCAATTTGGATATTACACTTGGCCATGTTGTAATTTCAATTATATTTCATTAAATTGTGCGGCGCTACTACTGGGTGAAACAGCGAGAAACATGCTAAACATTAGCAGAACAGAAATCGAACTAAATCTAAAAATCAATTACGCCCCATTCTTGTTATTATTAAATATCAAGAGGGCTTAAATTCTCTTGACAGCTGCCTAGGAACACAACTAGGAAAAACATTAGTGGTGCCGTCTAGGAATCCGTGTTGACTTTGTTTCTTGTTGATTGGTCATGGCTCCCACTGGCGAAAATAAAAACACTGTTAATTGGTTCCACCATCCGCATCGTGACCGTTCCTGAGTTACAGTATGGGGGGAATTACCAGTGTAAACACACATGCTTCAAGGAGAATACTTTAAACCCTTAACAACAACAAAACTTGTTCAAGCATACAAGTGCAACACAACGTCAGCATGCAACAAAACCTCTGTAAGGCTGACTTTGGTCTGCGGATTACACATACTACACAGCGAAGGCAGAAAATTGGCTGAAATGGCCTGAATGATCTAACTTTAACTTGAGAAAAGTGAGGGCCTTAAAATTTTAAGTCAACTGAATTGAAAAGACAAGTTTAGGTCATTTTGTAAGATTTCAAAATAAATCTATATTTTTTATATTTATTCAGTTGTACTTGAGAAAACATGTTCATTAAGCTTAAGACATTAAGTTGAACCAACAACTCTTCAGTCACTCTGAGAAACATGACAAACACATTTGAATTCCTTTTATATTTTCTCAGTTTGAAAAGTCAGTTCTTCATTTCACACAGAGAACTCACAGCTGCAGCTGCTCCTGTTGGAGCTACTTTGTTCCAGCATCGGCACAAAGACAATATGTGAAACTGCTTCCAGTAAATTTATTAAATTTTAAGGGGGTACTAAGTTTCATCGTGGTGAGCAGTGTTTTCATTATTGAGAAAACAAGCAACCATGACTTATCTGAGAGAGTATGAGAGACACGCAGCAAAAAAAAAAAAAAGAAGGGTCTCAGGAGAGTTTTAACTCTCAAACAATGCATGCTGGGATAGAAATGTTATATAATATATCTTTAATGAGCCGACTCAACTCATCATTTCAAGTCAAAAGAGTTCAAGTTAGAAGAACTCAGGTTCTGAAGTATTTCTGAATATAAATACCAGAAATTTTAAGTTTAATTAACTGGAATAAATATAACTTATATATTTACATTAAAGGCATCATCACTTATGACCTACTAGAAGTGTGTGGAGGTGTCTGTATCTGTGCATCATCTGCCTGTATTTCCTTATTTTTGCTATCATTTTGTTGTGCCAAGGACATTTCACCAACCCGAAATGTGAGTATGGGACATTCTGGTGTGTTAATGAACAGCTCGAACAAATCCTGCTGATTCTACCTTTACTAAGTTAGTGGGAAAAGATTATTCCTGTATGATTTTTTCACAGTGCTTTCTCTGAATATGCCTGATTATGTCCTGTTTTAAATTTAAATCAGAAGTGCTGTGGGGGGTTGGCTAACTAACTACAGGTGTAGAAATCAATAACTGATCGCACCATCATGACAGAACAACAATAAATCTGGTAGTCTATTGTATGAAAGCGAAATAAAGGCCTAAACACATAATCAATCTCCCCAATTGTCCTGGGGAATAACAACACAGGATTGAACTGTACATCTGTTATTGAACGCAACATTAAAACCGAGGATCTCTCATGTTCGTGTAATGACAAGCACAGAGCTCTTTGCTAACAAAGAGATACGCTCTGTGGGATCTGGGTCTGCAGAATTATGTAGAATTATGTTTGTGCGAGTGAGCAGCAATAGGGGACGTTTGCTGACTGTCTTGGCAGCTTTGGGAGAAAAGAGCATGCTATTAGGAGGTTTTCCTCGTCTGGAGCATGGGGAGAGATAGTCTGTCTGTCTGGACTGTCAGCCTGACTGATGAGAGCCGTTATCAGGCGCATGTGTGTGTGTGTGTGTGTGTGTGTGTGCGCATGTAGAGTATGCGTGTGCACATCTGCGCTGACAGCTACCTGGCAGCCAGAGCTTTCAGGTGTTCAGAAAGGAAGGATTTTGAGGCTTGCAGCTTCCAAGAATTGCTTTCTGGCACAAAGTGCAACCCTGATTTTCATTGTAGAAACAGCCATGTGACAACATGAATCACTTTGTCATCTGTTTGGCGATTTAATAGCATTAAAAAGGTGCTGATGAATTAGATTAATAGAAGATTAGAGGTGAGTGTGTGTGTGTGTGTGTGCATGTGTGCGCATACCTTGGGCTGGTGCAGGAGCGCTCCCTGTACATGACCCCTCCTCCGCAGGTTCTGGAGCAGTCAGACCACTGAGACCAGGCCGACCACTGGCCATGAATCGCCCTGGGACCGTGCTCCCCGTATTTAACGCACTGACCCCTCCGACACCACTGGAGGAAAGAATGAAAAAGAGAAGGAAATGAAAGAGGAGGAAAAGACAGGCAGAAATAGCGTTCTTATCAGTACTTGAGCGTCGGCCCGGGCTTCTTGCCTGAGTTTCCTGGCTTGGACAGATGCCCAGCACCACACCTGGACACCCACCCGACTCTTTAGCTACAGCCAAAACACACACGCACACACACACATACGCGCACACACGTGCACCACACCCGAGCCAATCCAAGCCAAAGCCTGCTCTCACACACATCAGCACCTCTCTCCCTTACTAATATCATATTTCAATATGCGAAGAAGTTTGTTTCCAGCTGGGAAGCTTGACAATGAAATAAAAGAATCTAGCTTCAGCTGTCTACTCTGTTGCAAGTATTTACTTTGGTTCAGGAACGTGAGAATGCTTTAACTTAAAGGATGATTTCAGGCTATTGCAGCTTGGTTCTCATTTGTATCAGTTATCAGAATATTTTACTCGCTGGGGTAATTACAGCACAGCGGAAACACCATGACATCACTAAAACAAAGACGGATGCAGCAAGAAATTAGCAGTTAGATGTTCAGACAGGTTGTAAACATCCCAAGAGTGTGTCTGAACCACCCAAAATATGGGTTAATGCCAAGAAAAGTATTTGCACACACAGCTACAATAAGCACATTAGATCAAAGTTAACTCAGGAAGTCGGTGTGTGAACTGTGATGCACGTTTTTAACTGACAGTTTGGGAGTAAGTATAAGGTTTGCCCTCATTTTCTCTTAAAGAAGTCTGACCAACTGAGGGTTTGTTTAAAGGAATAGTTTGACATTTAATAGGCATATTCGCTCTAGATGAAAGGAGTGACTTTCAACAAGAGACGGGTATCAGTCTTCTGATCTAACTTTTGAAACTTTTCACAACAAGATCTGTGGATTATCGTGAGTAACCGGGTATTGATTAGATTTTTGGAAAGAGACACTGGTTTTAAATTTTCCATATGTATTTTTTTGTACTTTAAGCACCACAAGCTGAGTGCTATTTAAACCTTTTATATCGGAGAGAAGGTAGACGTCTCTACAGCCAACATCTTCAAGACTCTGCAACCCACACTAAAAAATCTGGATAGGTAAGTAGCACTACAAGCCAGGGGACAAATATGTATTTTTAATCTGAGAGTGAACTGTCCTTTTAATTCATCAAATCGTTTTTGGATCCTTTTTCACCCAATTATCAGTGTCTAATTTGTTTGTTTATCCTCTTGAATTTGTTATCTGCGCTCATCCACATACATCCAAATGAGGCACATGCTTGTCCATTCATCACTAATTAGAAATGTATGCATGGTGTCTCATTTGTGTTGGTAAAGTAAAATAGTCAGGCAGCAGAATGAGGGACTGGTTGCTGTTATCCTTCACAAGAACAAGAAGGCACTTCCTCACCATGTCAGGGCCGCAGCTGGTGCCCTCTGCAGCAGGCATGAACTTGGTCTCGCACCGGTGACCTGTGCGATGGCACCACAGCGACTTGCAGATGTCCTGTCAAACAAGTCAGACACACAGTGGATGAGACGTGGGTGTTTTTTACCACCATCGGTTCCCTTCTGACCGTAAACTAACAGCCTTTTGGCATCACGTTCCTCCCCTCTTCCCTCTTCCTTGACCCGACAGCACCTGCCTGTTGCCAGGACCACCATCACGCTGGTCGATCAGCCCCCACCGCCCCGATAACCGGGGATAAGCTTCTCCACAAAGCCTCGGTGTCAAATCTAATCACTGTGCTTCTTTAATGAAATGGGCTATAATTGTATGTGTCATCTGACCCAACAATACAGAGACAGAGCGAGCGAGTGAGCACAGAGGGAGAGCTGGGGTCGAAAGACAGGCGGCAGAGTCTGGCAACCCGCCCAAACTGCAACTGGCAACAAGAAAGAAACCAGAAAGGAGGGAGGGAGGGTAAGAGCAGGGGAACATCTCTGCTGTGTGTGTGTGTGTGTGTTTGAGTCTTTGTCCTCACGCTGGTCTACTTCTCTGACACCGAGCAGGTGGTTGATGGCCACACCGGCACGCTGGAAATCATTCTACATGAGCCCATCGGGGACACAAAAACAGGGGGGGAAAGTGTGAAAGGCAGCCCCAAATCCACTGTTAATCAGCGTGTAGGTTAATTTACCACCCACCGACTCCAACACAAGTCTAAGAAATGCAGATGTAGTATTTGATCTTCTGTTAGGGAAACATAGCAGGGACTTAGAGAAGTCATGAATAGCCAAAGCGATGCCGTGTGTGCTAATCCGTCATATATATGATTTGGCAGAGTCGATTTCCCAGCAATTACAGCCCCGGAGAGGAAACCCCCAAAGTATTTTAAACATCATTTACATGTGAATCGACATCACTGAATGCACCGAACATAAAGGCTTATACCAAGGCTTCGGGGGGGCTGGAAGGGGCTGGGGGGGTGTATGCTGGGGATTCCTATTGAAATGATGGAATGCATTTTAATGGAGGGTCAAATGTGGGGGGCTCGAGGTTGTTGTGCAAAGATCATGCTAATTAATAAAGTGCCAGTTTAGCACTGCATCATTAGCGCTGTAAAACAGACAATTGCGGCCCCTATATGATCTGGGTTCTCCATCTCATTACTGGAGGCTCAGCTGGTGAGTCCTGGTTTAAGCAGAGGAACACATGAATAATGGTTGAGTCCATGTAAAGCCTGGACTATTCAACTGCTATAGATTCTGTTCATTGTAGCTGCACAATACAGGGTTAGGTTAATGGTGTATTGTTGGACTGATCCTTCCTCCTTTCCTCCTCCACTTTCTATGAGGCTTATGTGTATAATGCGTTATAAGTACATTCATATGACATTATACTGCATCATAAGGCTTTACACAACTCTATCTAAATGTTTATAATCATGCATTACAACTTACAACAAGGTTTATTAAGTATTACAAATGGTGGACTTATGAACATGAATAATATGCTATAGCATGACTGAGTTTTAAGTAAAGTGACAGCACTGTATGATGTTTATAAGACCTTATTCCACTTCAGAAACCTAGAATTTCTAACATGTGACTCGTTCAAGCAGATCTCTATGAGTCTTTATAACTGGCTACAGTTATGGTTATGGTTATAGTGCGCTGTGTAACTGCAGTTCCCCCTTTGACATGCTATAATGAATGCTGAACTTTGAGTATCATACATTATGTTCTTCCTTTGTCTCCTGGATCACAGATTACCTGACAGAAAGGCCACAGTTTGTCAGGTTGGGGAACTGTTTTTCTGGGACATTAATGAGCAGCACAGGGGCTCCACAAGGGACTGTCCTGGCTCCATTCCTGTTCACATTGTACAGCAGACTTTAAATATAACTCTGAGTCCTGCCACATCCAGAAATACTCAGATGACACTGCTATTGTAGCTTGTATAAGGAA
>JAJHUR010084602.1:2778-29210 GCA_027495735.1 Lutjanus campechanus
TCATCACTATGCACATAGTGTGTGTTCAAACCCCAGTGTGTTTTATTTTTTAGCACAGAGCTGTTCTAACGTCCGGGTATTTCAGGTAACTTCATAAAGATTTCATTACTCTGTCCTTAGGTGTATTATGCAGACTTCAACCCATATCAGCCCCTCACGAGCCCAAAGGTGAGTCACTGAGCATGGATGGATTTCTGTTTTCTTAACTTGTTTGTTTTGTCTGTTCACCTTAAGAATATCCTCTATGTTCTGTTTAGAGTGACCCATCGAACCAGACCTTTTTTTGGTCGGACAAGCCGGTAAGACGTGTTTTACTTTCTTTGAATGTATGTTTTTATTTACAGAGACCCTGAAAGATCAATGTGGGATATATGAAATTACTTAATTGTTTGTGAATTCATTGGGCTCCCTTTTTGCATTCCTCATGAGGTACAGTTAGTATGAACCAAATATTTCACTTTGCTCAAAACAAAAGCTGTGGTACAGGGCCAGTCAATATGTGTGCATCTGTAGCAGAGACTTCATCAGAGGTTTGTTTATGATGTAACTTAACTGAGTAAATGACGTGTACCGATCGTCCCTGTAGACTGAAGTGATTCAGAAGAGACTCTTAGTTTTTACTGTGAAAAAGATATGGCCCTAACATAAAACACCTGCTTTTAAAATGGAGTTTGGTTCAACATTCTGCCCACTTTAAATAAACAGCAGGAGCAAAGGGTGAATAATTCACATAAATTGAGCTGACCTATGTTCTCATAATGGACCTTGTAAACTGTGTAAAGTAATAAAGGAACTGAAGCTAAAACCAGCCTGCTTTCTCCTTCTCTTGGTTTGTATTAAAGCTCAAAATAAGCACAAACTGCAATCAAACTAGAGAAAGAAAGAGGAGATAATCTTATACTGCATTTATTGCTTAGCACCTCCAGGTCTGACTTGTCCTCAAGTGACGGTAAATATGGAGCAAGAGGGAGCTGAGCTGGAAGGCAAAGGTTTCAATTTACCAGGCGACCTACGTTCCAACCTTCACCTGTGGCCACAAGCTTTGGGTGGTGACCGAAATCATGAAGTAGCAGAAACAAGGGCCCTCAATGAGTTTCCTCCATAAGGTGGCGGGGCTGAGCCTTACAGAGTGAGGAGCTCAGACATCCAGAAGGGAGCATGGAGTTCTTGAGATGTCACAATAACAAGAATGGGTCAACCCGAAAACATGATACCTCTGGCCATGGCGATCGCTGGTGCTGAGGCATTAAAAAATCCTACCATGACCCTTCAGGCGCTCTCTGTCAGAATGTGACTTTGGAAACTTTCAGTTCTGTCTGATGCTTTGTGCATATTGAATCATTGCAAATACTGCTGGTCCAAACATTTCTTGATTTATAGTTTTAGTGGGTGTACATAAAAAAAACTATTAATAAGAAAACAGTGTACTCCACATGATTCTTTGCTCACAAACATCTTTTTGCAGGATATCGGTGCAGTGGCCAAAGCTTGGGAGGACAGTCCATATCTGTTCATAGTGAAGGTGCAGCCTTTGTTCCGTGGAGTTGACGATGAAGACAATGGAGAAGAGCTGCCCAACTTCGCTTTCACAAGTGAGAAACTGCACCATTTCAAATCTCCAGAATCTCTAGATAGATAAACTGGTAAAGAAAAAAGGAATATAACATCTAATAATTAGATATTTTAAGAAGTCCCATGTTTGTTTCAGCAGATGTGACTTTTTTATTTTTTTCTTTCCCCAGTGAAAGTTGAGATGAAGGGACCACACGACTACTCTTCTCCAGCAGACTGGCCCCTGATGATGGTATGTGTTATGCTTTATGTAAAGGCATATATAAATGAAAAAAACATACGAAAGTTTTCAAATTGACACGTACAAAATGTAACAAAAAAAATCTCAACACTCGATCCAGCTTACTCAATATTTCTGAAGCTTTCAACCACATGTTGTGGCCTTCCCCACAAGCTTCTGTTTGCAAGATCAAGAACTAATTTTCAAGCTCAATACTGAATAAAGTTTGGCAAGGACAGTATCTGTATTTGCCTTCAGGAAGGATAGCGCAAGCTCAGTTAAGGATGAAACGATAGTTTGTTTGCAGATAAACTGTATAAAATAAGCATAAAACGAAGTTAGCAAAAGTCTCTCAGACACAGGCGCAGCAGCAACCAGTGAAAACACTGACATCACAAAGGACCTGATGAAGATAAAACTTGGTGAAATGATTTCAGTGTGTGTATCAGTGCTTTTTGAACCTTTTCAGCATATTTTAACAATGCAGTAGGGGTGTAACATAATTTTGGTTACTGTACAAAGCTTATCCGTGATTTCAAGCAAAGCTGAACACTTTTGTCATCCTCGTGTCCGTCACAGTTCTTCATGGCCATGTGCATTGTGTACGTGCTGTTCGGGGCTCTCTGGCTCTTCTGGTGTGCCTGCTATTGGAGGGATCTGCTGCGGATCCAGTTTTGGATCGGCGCCGTCATCATCCTCGGCATGCTGGAAAAAGCCGTGTTTTACTCAGAATACCAGAGCATCCGTTACAAAGGAGACTATGGTTGGTTGATTTTGTATATTTGCCTGCCTGTGAATTATTTTTATTTTCCCTCTTTCCTTTCAGTCTGATGTAATCGCCATTTTTGTTTGTGCGTCTTCACAGTTCAAGGTGCTGTGATTTTTGCTGAGCTGCTCTCTGCACTCAAAAGATCTCTAGCCCGAATCCTGGTCCTCATCGTCAGTCTTGGTTATGGTATAGTCAAGTAAGTTTACTCTTTTAAAACTGAGCTTTTGCCAGTTTCGTGTTATATCTCAACAGGATTTGAAAGGGACTTTAAAGCAATAGTTCAATTTAGTTAAAGTGAGGTTGTATGAGGTTTCCATAGTCACTGTTACCTACAGTAGATGCCAGTCGAGATGTCCTCATAGAGAAGCAGCAGGAGTACCAGCATGTGGAAAGGGTCAGCAGTAAAACGTATTTTAGCCACTTTAAAAAATCAATGTTTGTTTAACTGTATGCTATATTTAGATCAGTAGCACCACTTTACTTTGCCATCACACAGCCTTTACCAACAGGAAATCACCGTTATATAAGTCATACATGGCTCTCTCAAAACCAGCCAGACACCATAGGCAAAATGAATAATTTTACCTTGCAGAATATGGGAGTTGCTGGTCTATCGCTGCTTCAACTTTGTTTGTGTTATTGTGTAACTTCGGTTAATCCAAACTGTCCTTTTAAAACACAGAAGTAACAGCGGTTTCCTGTCAGAAAGAGGTGTGTGGTGGCAATGTAAAGGGGTGAAAATATTCTAAATATACTTAAACTTTATTATTTTACATGGACCTTTATCAAGTGGCTAAAATACATTTTGCTCTTGACCCTGTCCACAGCAGTTCATTGCTTCCGACAGACATCTACTTAAATTAATACCCTGACTTTTGATAAGTACGGCAAATACACACCACTTCAAATAATCAAAGCTATCCCTTAAACATTTCTAGATAATTTCAAGGCACGGGGTATTTTTTATATTTCTCCTCTAAAATGAGGAGTCCTTAATCTTCACAAATTCAAAACCAACGGGGGACTTGCTGCTCATACATTTGTTCGTATAATTAACAGTTTTTCTTGTCACTTGTTTAGGCCCAGGTTGGGCACCACAGTGCACCGGTTGGTAGCTGTCGGGCTTCTCTACCTGCTCTTCTCCTCTGTGGAAGGTGTGCTAAGAGTGACGGGTGTAAGTATCAACTATTTATAAACTCCATCAGTCTCTCACTTTGTCACAACCCCAACAGCTATCATTCTCAAAATTTATTTAAGCCAACTCAGAGTGTGTTGTGGAACTTTTAGCAGTAAATGTATTCAGTTCTATCAGAGGCTTATTGAAATATCTTATGCAAATAGACTCTCGCTTGTCTGCTAAGAGCAGTGCCTTGATGAAATTTTGGCAGCTGTATTTCTACCTGCAGTCTCTTGAATCCCAGAATAGTTTGTCTCCCTCAGACATTAGCGCCTGGGGCTGGTTGCACAAAAGCTTGATTTTTTTTCCTTAAATATGACTCTCAAGGCTTAATTTCTCCTGAGGGGTTTATGAACATATTTCCATTTCCAGACTGTTAGTTTGCTTGTGCTTGTGATACTTGTTATCGCCTCCATCTAAGAGGTCCAAAAAATGAGGACAATTTGTCTGTTCTGACCAAAAAAAAGAGATCACTAATTACAGGAAGAAATCTTCTAACAAAACTGGTGTAATAGAATAACTTGAAAGTTAACTTGCAGCTTACACGAAGTAACCGCTAAGGTTAGACTAACGGTTGTTGCTTATATAGCTGACAGTGAAAGAAATCTTAATAGTTAGTTATTATTTATTTATTGTTCATTTCATTAGATATTAAAGTTTTTAAGCTATAGAATTAAACTAGACTGTGACAATAACTTTAGGTAATGTTATAGTCTAGCTAGCTAAAATAAAGCAGGCGTAATGACACAATTTACCTTCTCTAGATTGTAACCGAGTGTGCTATTAAAGAAATCATTTTTAACAGAATTTATTCCATACATTATTCATTTATCCCCATAAACTCGGCCATGTTGCAGATAGAGTCAGAGGTACCTTAAGTTTTTACCCTTAGTTTGGTTGCTAGAGTCTTTTATGTGATTTAACTAACTTAAAAGGATTCGACTATGAAAGACCAAGACAAAGAGAAAGGCCTCAACACTTAAGTGAATATTTTAAGGAAACCTTCAGGAGAAGACTGAGGGTGTTTTTGTGCAACTGATTTTATTTTAAGGAAACAATAACTGATTTTAAGGAAAATCTTAACTCAATTTGTTTTGTGCAACTGGCTCCTGACCTTTAGTTGATACGCAATTGTTAGCAAATTACCATTTTTCTCTAATATTCCAATAGTAAGAACAACTTCTCTTCAAAGGCACAATTGATTCTAGTGTCACACTTGCTTTGTGACCCATTCAAATGTTACTCTCCCTGCAATGTCTCACTAGAGACAGACCCTCCATTGTTATGCATCACCTTGTCTTACATTTATGATTTCCTAGTAAACACTGAGATTTACTAGAGTAGTTCACATGTTCCTGCTGATGAGCATCTTCACAGAGGAAGAAAAGTATCAGCGTGTGTGCTCAGCTAAAGAACAATCAGTACCCACAATGAGAGAAACAAGTCGGCGCGCAGAATCAGAGAAAGCATAAAAATCCATCACAGAGTGCATTAAAGCGACCTATCCTCTTAACTGTTTAAAATGTCCATTCATCAGGTAGTTCAAGCAGCCTAGACATCAGAAATGACATGCAGATACTTTTTCTAATTTCTATTTATTTTTTTAGATGCTCAATAAAACATAATGGAACAAACAGCTTGTGAGAGTTGTGATTTTTAAGTTGTTGACAACAAACGTGTTGTTTTAATGAAGATTTCATTCAGTAATGTGCCTTTTTTCATCATACCTGTGATCTGATTTCATGCTGCACTAAGATTTTCTTGAGTCAAATCAGATTTGGCCGTCCTATACCAATATTCGTCAGGTCAATCAAGCCTGCTGTATCCCAAAATATACCAAATGGATGAGGAAAGATTTAACACAGAGTCTGGAGGCACACTCTTTAGGAAAACATTTCTATTTTGCTTCTAAGCCGTAATTCATAATTTTCTGTGGCTGCAGATGAATTTCATCCAGGCAAATATAACAAACCCGCTGCGTTTCAGCTTGTGCAGATAGAATATTATCTGTTGCAGCTGCCACAAGCTGATTGATGCTGATAGTGGTGGTGTATTTTTACATAAAACTCTTGTCTGGCACAGCTTTCAAGGCACTCTGTATAAATAAATTTGATTTGAGTGGAGGAGACGATAGAGGGAGAAGGTTACGCAGGGATTCAGTCTCTGGGAGGCAGACAAGTGATGATAATAGGGAATGACGAATTTGATCTAAGAGTGATATTCAAAAGCAGCCAAAGACACTGCAAGTCATGCAAACACAAAGTTATACAAACAAACCTAAGATAAGAAAAGCAGCGAGAAGAATGGAGAGAGGTTGGTTAGGTTTGTGAGCAGATGTGTTTTGTCAGGAGGCAGCTCCGAAGAAAGGAGACTTAAATATTCAACAGATTTTCACACAAGCTTATCTTTTGTTTAAAAAAGCACTCTGGCTTTATGTCTGGTTAATTAATTCTCCTCTCTCTCTGTCATGTTTACAGACACACACTCTTTGCTCTCTGCTGTTCTCTAGGCTCGTGTTTTGTCCTCGTTTGTAAAATCTGACTCTTGTCTTCTTTTTTCAGGGTTTCAATGGGACGGTTGCCCTGGTGGCTAATCTCAGCCTCTCCCTTATTGACTCCTGCGTCATGTGGTGGATATCCTTTACCCAACCAGCCAAAACGGCTACTCGGGGATGATCAGGATTTGCAGTTATTTCCGCAAGTGTTGCAGATACAAGCTTTTGATTATGGTTATTTGAATGTTTTAGGTTTTCCTTAATTTGCGTCCACATTTTCATCAGTCTGTCTCAAACCACTCGTCTCCTGAAGCTCCGCAGAAATGTAGTGAAACTGTCTTTGTATCAGCACTTCACCAACACTCTCATCTTCTCTGTTGTCGGTAAGTAGCTACTGATCTAAGATGAATTGCCTCTTAGTAGAGCTGTACCTTAGTTCAGAAACAGCTGCATCGTTATGATCAGTTTAAGGGGAATGACACAGATTTTACGCACCGAATTCTGGTTACAGGTGTTGGGTTGCACTACAGCATATGTGTGAAAAGCTGTATGAAACCCTTTGTGGCTCTAGGGGGAAAATCTGATGCATTATATTGAGGCAACGTCAGCCCGACAATGAAAAACATCTGGGTGTGAGGAGTTAAAAAGAAGTGAGCTTACGAGTATTCGCTCCTCATCTCTGACTGAGGCCAGCAGCTTGAGACGCCGTTACTCCATCCGCTACTACCATAACACGCCTGATCTCTGACAGAACTGCCAGTGCTTTAAGAACCAGTGTGTAGGATTTAGTGGCATCTAGTGATGAGGCTGCAGATTGCAACCAACTGAATACCACCTCCTCGCCCTCCCCTTCCAAGTAACATGGTTTCTGCTCGTCCTGAAATGATCTTAAATCCAACAACTGAATTTTGGGCCTTAAAAATGCCTTCAGTACAATTTTGACAGGTCTTAAAATTTTATTGGATGATGAGGATAAAGTTACTTTTATAAAGTTGCATTACAGTCACTTTTAAATCCCTTTTTTGGGGGGGAAAATTGTATTGCTCACGTTGTAGTAACCATTACAAAACGAAAACAACTCTGATTTATCTTCACATCCTGTTGTACTTTTCTTGCTTGAGAGGATGTGAAATTTATTATGGTCTAAAGAAGGTCTTAAAAAGACATAAATTGAATTTGTAGAAACTTGCAGAAACAGTGGCTGTGGGAAAAAAAAAGAAAAATGGCAGGTGGTTCAACATGGCACCCTCTATGGCAGATGCCTGCACCCTCTGTAGATATGAATGTTTCATTCTAAGGTAATGAAAACACAACAATTCTTATTTTCAAGTGATTATACACTGATTGAAACATACTTGGAATCTTATATTCCCTTTCCGACATATTCTGCCAATAAAACCCACTAAATCTTTCAAACTGGACCTCTAACTGGCAGACGAGAAATCACTCTCCCATCTCCAGCTGATCCAAAACTCTGCTGACAGGATTTTGGCTTTGGACTAAGAAACATGACCATATCTCACCAATCCTGGCTTACACTGTTTACCTGTTGCTTTTAGAAAAGTTTTTCAGATATTATTGGTTACTTACAGAGCCCTTAGAGGCCTAGCTCCAAGTTATTTCCTTGCCGCTCCCAGATATCCTCAGATATGCTGTTGCTTGTAGATCATAGGTCCAAATTTGTTCTTTAGGAAGTTGAGCCTTTGCAGTTGGGGCTCCGAGACTGTGGAATCAGAGACCAAGGCTGCAAACTCTGTCTTGTCTTTTAAATCACTTTTAAAAACATGTTTCAGTTTCTATCTTGCCATACAGATTAAACACAGGCATTCATTTGTGATGAATGTGATGTGATGATGAGTGATTTTGATGCTGGTGGACAGATTTTGTCACCTTCGGTCACAGCCAGGCAAGCTGTTGCTCGCTGTCTCCAGTCTTTATGCTAAGCTAAGCTAACTAGCTGCTGGCTACAGATGTGAGAATGGTACTGATCTCATCTAACTCTCAGAAAGAAAGTAAATAAGTGTGGTCTATTCCTTTAACACACATGTCCTATATTGTTCTGATATATGCTCCTGGTGCACTAAAGTAATTGATTTTTTATATTTGCCAACTCTATGTCTCAGATGACCTTTTCTAATTCTGTTTCAGCTGGTGGGAGGTTTCATGGACTGTTTCTGATTTGCATATTGTTTACAGACATCAAAATGAGACTCTTGTTTACTTTGTGTCCACAGCATCCATCATATTCATCGTCTGGACCGGCAAAGTCTTCCAGCTGGTCGACTGCCAGACGGTCAGTTTGTTTTCTGTTATTGATTGATTATTGTGTTGTGTTGAAGTTTCCGTTTCTTGATTATGCAGAGATGAAAAGCGAACTTGCCTTCCAACCTGATGACATCCATCTCTGTGTTCTCTCTGTTCTATTTTTGTCCTTTCCGCAGGGTTGGAGGGACTTGTGGGTAGAAGATGCCTTCTGGCGTCTCCTGTTCTCCACCATCCTGCTGGTCATCATGGTGCTGCTGCGGCCCTCTGCTAACAGCCAGAGGTCAGAGTCGGTCTGGGACCCGAAGCTACTTCTGTCATTTGAAGTTGCCCGAAGTTGTGTTTTATTTTCGCTTCTGTTTTCTCTCCAGGTTCTCCCATTCTCCTCTGATTGATGAAGATGATGAGGAGGAAGAGGCCAAGGAGCCCATGCTGAATGAGGCTTTTGGTAAGACTTATTCTCCTGCTCCCCCTTGTGAGACCAGCCAAGACTTATCCTTTAAATTACTGATTATTGAGGACACCTGAGTCAGACAGTGTTTAGAATACAAATAGATCAGGTACAGTTTAGTGTTGCCACGATACTTGAATTTCTAAATTTAACGCAGTACCTTGAAAAATGTAAATATTTGATACCATATGCAGCACCGTGGGGAAAAACTTGCTCAACATTGAGGGAATGAAAGATTTTATTTTTATTAAAAGATAACTATAATAAGGCTATAACATGACAATAGATATAACAAATGAGACAAGTGATGAGAAGAGGACAGGGAGCGAGAAAGTGCAGCTAATACTGGAGTATCGATAATGTGAAAAATGAGAATTGAAAGCATTTCGGTGTCAATATTTAGCGATATATCGATTTTTGACACCACAAGTACAGTTTAGATGTCCTGAAAACCAGAGAAATGTGTGTGTTGCTAATGTTTTCTATCAAACAAAATGAGCCAGACCTTTTTCATGGCAGCCACATTGATAAGAAAGAACAGGATAAACACAGGTGTCACTAATGATTCCAATGAAGAGCCTGTGTACCAGAGCCTTTCCGGTGAGCCAGCGGACACAATAGCAGCACCCTGACTCTGTTTGACCTGAACTGAACAGAATTTTAATTAGCATCATTAGTAACATCTGTGTTTACGCTGCTGTTTCATGCCACAATGGTTGCTGTGAAGAATGTCTGTTGTCCTCTTGTAATCATATCTTAAATGCACGTTAGTATTCAGTAAAAGTCAGCATTAATAGAACGAATCACGATGTTTGTTTACAGTGATTTCCAGGTTGGAAACCCCTGCATCATTTACATATGAGTCAATGACAGAATGTTGAATTTTCTTTATTCATGGTGTTACTTCAAAGTGTTTACATCTTATTCATCTAAGGTACATGCTTTATGCTTTGTTTAATATTAAGATGGAGACCTAATGTACCTGTAGGGCCACAGACTAAAGAAAGTGACAGCTCGAGTTTTCACAAAACTAGATACAGTTAGACTGTATTCAGACCAAATCAGATGTCGCGACCATTAGCACAAGGTTGGGGGGTGAGAGGGGCACAGCTGCACACCGTCTCTCCCCTTCTTCTCTCTCTCAAACACATCAACACAAACCAAAAGGTACTTCTTGGTGTCACTATTTTGAAGCATAATCCGTAGCCACAACCAGACCTTGAAGCACAAAATAAACCAAACAAGGACACAGCTGGGAGGGTATCATCATGAACTCTGACTGAATGGGGCTCGGTTTCAGTGATATTGCAGGCTGAGTGAGATGTCTCTATTGGTTTGTTATCAGACTCTAGCAGAGCAACCCAGTACATAAAATAAGCACAGCAGGAGCGTCAGATAGGACTGACCTCCTTGTTTAACTATTTATCTTTAAAAGTTGCAGTTACAGCTGAAAATAACAACTCTGACAATTTTACATATCTCTCCGTAATTCAAATCAACTGCCAGTTTTCTACCCAGAAGTGACTGCTGTTGTTAGGGTGACTTCATGGTGATTCAGTCTAAAAATTAATAGAACTAGAGAGACCATCTTGGCAGTGGGATCACAGCGGAGCTGGTCGGTGACCTACTGCGACTCGGGCGGTGCTTGGTTTTGGGTCCATTCAGCAAGAAATAATGACGGCCTGCCTGACCACAAAGTTTCTCATATTACAACTAAACAGTACTTTAAACAGTACACTAATATATGTTTCTGAAAACATTTTAAGTAATGTAGTAACAGAACATTGATCCATATTTGATCAATACCGTCTAGTTTGGGACTCACTCTCAGCCTGTTTTACTCTACAAAACTTGAAACTAGCGATTGAGACAATAAACTCTTCAGGAAACTGTTTATTGAGGAGATAAAACATGCAAGTCATTTTGCCATAAGGCTACATAGACTCGGACAACTTTTTGAAACCAGTGGAGCCCCCTGCTGGCCATTAGAGAGCCTGCAGGTGTAAAACACTTCCACACTGACTTCACTTTTCAAACCTGGAACCTCCGTCCACTATTTATTATACAGTCTATGGTACTTAAAACTCAGACTCACAAGGTGAAAACAATGACTGATAAATATAGATATCAGCTGTTTGTCTAAATTTGATAGAAGGCCAAAAGCCAGATTTGTTTCAGGTGAACTGACCGGACGCTTTTTGACTCAGTTCTTAAATAGTGTGTTGTGGATCCCACAAGGGCTGCACAGATGAAGATAAGTCAGTTTCCCTCATGTTTGCCACATCAACACACTAAATGTGGAAACATTTAGGTCACCGACATTTCTGATGGTGACTTAATTACTCCGTATTTGACTATTATTATCTGCTCTGTTCCGATGAATGCCTGTCAGGGTGCCAGCTGTGTTTTCCAGTAAGTTTGTGCTGCAACTCATCTGCAAATAATCTGGGTCTCCTCACAAGGCCACCTTGTCAACTGCAGTGTTGTGTTGTATAACCTGGTGCTGCTGAGGTCGTGATCTAAATCTGTTCACCCAGATTCATTTAGAAATATTTATATCTCATAATCATTTAATAGTATAAATGGAAAATTGAAGAACCTAGTTATGTGATAATCATATTACTGGAAAACAAGACTTTTATGTGATTTCAACTGGCGTATTTATTTATTTTTTAGAGGGAATGAAGATGAGAGGCTCGAAGCCTGATACCAATGGCTCTCAAAAACTGTTGAGTAAAGAGGTGGGTTGAATGTCTTCTGTCAACAGCTCTCTTTTTTTTAATCCATTTATTGTTTTTTTCACACATAATTCAATAATTTTGTTCTGCTAAACTCTGCTTTTGGCAGGATGAAGACCTGAAATGGGTTGAGGAGAACATTCCTACAACTGTAGCTGATGTGTAAGTAATGCAATTTTAAATTTTGAACATCGAGCTGACCAGAGGTGGAAGAAGTACTCAGACCTTTTTACTTGAGTAAAAGCACCAATACTACATTGTTTAAGTACTATGAGTAAATGTTATTCTTTAAATCTTACATCAGTCAAAGTACAGAAGTAAAAGTACTTGTATTGTAATCTACATAATTAAATTATTAATACTGATGAATCAGTGCACAACTAGCGGTCAGCGGAGCTAGTTTTGAATTACTTTGTATAATGAAGTTTGATTGTTAAGTCCAGTGGTTCCCAACATATGGGTCGGGCCCCACCAGAGGGTCAAAGGATCAATCTAAGGGGTCATGAGATGAATAATGGGTGATACATATATAAGTACGGATTCATAAATTTCTGTTGATATTTTGGACTTTTATCTTTGATTTCTAGTGAAATAGGTTGTGTTAAAGTACTTTAGTGAACCGTTTTGCACCACACTTTTTGAGTGTCTGCCATTTTCTGTAATAACCTATGCATTTAATTATATGAATTTGTAATAAAGTAAATAAATAATAAAATAAATAAATTCAAAAAAAAAAATCCAAATAGAGTAATTTGATCTCTCTCTCCGAGCAAGTAATAAAGTACCATGTCAATACTCAAGTACAGTACATGTACCTCAAAACTGTACTTAAAATACAATACTTGAATAAAATTAATTTGTTACTTTCTTCTGGAGCTGACACTCTTAGGGACAGTCTGTGTAAGCTCAAGGCTGCCTTGGAAAAAAAGCTCTATTGGTTTGATATCGCAGCATTTTGCTAAAATGGTAATCTTTCTTCATCTGTCAGTACAGTATCTGACCAAGGGCAGCTCAGACTGGAAATATATACTATTGATAATCAAATAGCAACACTTGGCAAGCACACAGTAGCTGTAGAGTGTGTTAAGATGTTGTTTGACCCAAGCCTGAACTGTATGAATGTATTCACCGCCTCCTCCTCTGCCTTTTTTTTCCCCTCTTTCTCTCTACAGAGCTCTCCCTGTAATGCTGGATGAGGAAGAGGTAAATGATCCTTTCACCTCCTGCTAGTCTCATGATTTCTATCTAAAATGCTCCTGGCTGTAGCCTTTACTGTGATATAATTCTACAGTCACGTTACGGCACATGCATATATCTGTGCTCTCTTGTTCCAGGAAATCCTGAAGACCAAGATGGAGAGATCCAAAATGGAGTAGAAGTAAACACAAAAGATGATGCGAGAATGAAATGAAGGCGATTTCACTGAGGCAGCGATGAATGCGTTCTAAGTGGTCGGATTACCAAAAAATGTGGGCAAAGCCAACTGTTCTCTCCAGACACTTCACATTTTTAGTTTGATCTCACAGGTATTGTGTAACACATTAATAAGCTCTAAGAAGCATGAATAGTGTGTTTATATTACAGCAGTACTGTGTGACCTGTAGTTGGATGGGTTGGCTTTCGGATGTCAAGATCGGCATTCTGGGAGGAAGTGAAAGTGAAGTATTTACTTTACACAGCAGAGCACTTTGATAAATATTTTATTAGTTTCAAAGATGTTTTTCAATGTCACAAGCATGGCCAAAATCAAGCTGAAAGTGGGCATTTTACACAATGCCCTTGTGGAAAATAGAATATTTATCGAAATCCTCTCCTGTGTTCTTTTTCTAATACAATATTTAAAGGGGCGTGTGGGTTCTTAAACACCAGGGTGCAAGATAAAAACAAGACAAGTTTCCCATTGACCCCGGTCTCCGATTGGTCAAATCGGTAGGACTATACTTTGAAATCTGTTCAAGTGCGAATCGTGATGCTTGGCTGTTATCTCACCCAAGAAATCAGATGATGGTGCACAGAAATGGGGAAAACACACGCTGAAAACACAAAGTTAGTGTGCAATAAGATTATATTTAAGCCAACACAGCCATGGACACTTATCTTCACAGGTATGTTGTGCCATAAGATAAATGTTTTCAGCATGTGTTTTATCGGGTTACATGATTTATAGGTCACATATTGATTTATTTTTAAAGTTTGGTATTTTACAACCTGGACCCTGTTTTCCCAATAATCTGTCTAAGTGACTATTACAATTTTCAAAATTGGTCCAGTATTGAGGGAGGGGTCTGCAGCCGGCAGAAGCAAAACTAAGCTATGATGCAATTCCTCCAGGCAACTGTGCACCGTCAAAGTCCACTAAAAGTGCTGTTTTGCCACTGACAGGCTCAGATTGTTATTCAAAGTGTCTGATTACATCATCCAAAGGATCCCTACAGAAAGACCTTTGTTTGAAGAGTAAGATACATTTAGTTAAACTAGAAGCAGCTGTTTTATTGCTCTCACAAATTAACCAGACTCCCTTTGCAAAACTGTAATTTTTAATTTCGTCAAACTAATTTTCATTCAGACTTGACAGAAACAAAATAAAACTCACCAAAAAAGGTCTTGGCTTGTCCTTCCACTGCTCCAACAATCACCAGCTCTGGTTGTTTGGTTGAAATAAACCCTTAATTCATGTGAAAATATCTGGAGAGGAGCAAGAGGGAGGAAGAGGAACAGCTGGGTGTCGAGCCGTATTTTCACATCAAACTCTGTGAATTAAAGGTTTATTTCAACCAAGCAACCAGACCTGGTGATTGTTGGAACAGTGGTAAGACAAACCAAGACAGCTTTGGTGAGTTTTACTTTGTTTCTGTTGATTTTGAATGATGATGATGTTAAAATTACAGTTTTGCAAAAGGAGTCTGGTTAATTTAGTGAGAGCATTAACATCTGTTTATAATTAAATAAAATAATCTTAAACAAAACATGTTGTTGTCAGACACTCGGAATAAAATTCTGAGCCTGTCATCAGCAAAAACAAGTACTTTCGATGGACTTGGTGATGTGGAGTAGCCCTGAAGCATTACGCATTACTTTTAATATTGAAATGTGCAAGCAACTTTATGGTATGATTAGCCATTTAGCCAGATAACTAAAAAAAAAACATGTTTTAAAGCTTTTGTGTTACCAGTGAAGATTTCCTGCTCATTTCTTGTAGGTGCATCAACACATTATATATGTATGTCTTCTTGTTAACAAATGACTAATACTAATGTTGTCTGGCTAACTGAGTAATCTTGAATATAGAACTACATAAGCTGCTGTTACTCTTATGTGAACGTGGCTGCGTCAGTAAAGATTGATACTTGAATAATATCATATTTGTCAGGGTAAAACTTGATACATCTGTGTGTTTTTTGGGGGATTCTTGTGTTAACTGGAACACGCTGGTTTGTGGACTGGGAGAATGTAAATGACCCTCTGGGTCATGAATCCCTTCCAAAGCCAAGTACTCAAAGCTGTCGTAAACACAGTGTCATCTGAAGTGTCCATTTTGTACGCACAAGCGTGACACCACTTCTCTGAGGTGTCATCTTTACACAGAAAAGTTCAACCAACTGAAAATGTGACTCTAATGTCAGCGATTTTCAAGCTTTTACTGACAAATGAAAGACTGCTCAGCGAGTGAAGTTAATGTATGATTCTTATAAAAACACTATCCAGACTCATTTTCAAGCAGAACTGAGTGTGAAATTAGTCTAAAATTAAGGATGTTTATTTTCATCTCAATAAAGAGTAACATTTTGTAGCTTTTCAACATAACAGCAGTAATTTAAGTACACTTTATGTTGTCACCAAAGTGAAAACTTTTTTTGTAGCTACTGAATCACAGAATCCATTGATAAGCCTCACAGATGTGGTGTGGTTTACTGTATGTATGTAATCCTGTCTCACTCCCTCTGCTAACTGGGACAGAGTTTTGTTAAAGTTCTCACTCAAATTCAGTAGCACAGAGTAGTTTAAAAGATATACTGCACATGCTAAATAAATAATTTTCATTTTACCACAATTACAGATTCCTTTGAGCCTATCCTATTCACACTGGAAAATAATCTCGCCTTATCTGGCAGAATTATATCCCCGTCCTTGTGCAGTCTACTGCAGTATGTGTGGATATTATAAATTCCTTAATTTATGTTTTTTATATTTATCCAACTCTTGTTGAGGATATCTTATTTTAGAGAGACACTAAAGCCCAATTTCTGGATGTGAGTCTGCATTGTAATGTGAAGCTGATGATATTGTATGGCTTTTTGCGTATGTCCTGCAAATAAAATTTATATTGAAACTTGGGTACAATGTCAGTTTTTATGTGCATTTAGGAAAAATGTTTTTAATATGCAGTTGCCTTTTACTAAGCAAATTGTTTCTTTTTCACACAAGAAACTGCTTTATTACTTTTAGAATGCTCTTTTAGTGCTTAGAAATGTTAGGTAATATATATATTTATCCTCAAACAACACAACAATTTGCAACAAATAAATTGATCTTTTAAAAAAAGCAAAATAGCATGACATGTATCATTTAATATGCAACATTTTCCAAGTATAGACTAATAAACATCATCCATTCTGGGAATGAGACTCAACAATCAACTATCTAGCTTGGACAAATCCTGATTCTATTTTCAAGGGCCAAAACTAAATACATAAATACAATAAATACATAAACAATTACATAATTAAATGTATAAATGAATAAATATGACTAAATTTAACATTTATGCATTTATTTATTTTATTAATATTTATTTATTTATTTAAGATGGAAAACAAACATTAAATTACATAGGCCTAATTATATATTTATTTGTCTAAGTATATAATTATTTAAGTATTTATATATTTGGTTTTAGCTTTTAAAACCCCCCATAGACATGTATCCAGAAACTAACTACATAATAATAATAGTAATAAAAATGAGAAATATAAAAGAATGATATCTAATTAGAAATTATAACAAGCATTTTTATAATATTCATAATTTATCAAATTTTTATCATAGAATTTAAGCATTCTGTGCTTATATTGTGAATTCAATTTATTCCTTAAAATTTATAATTAATTATTTTTTTTAATGATTTATAAATTTGAAGTTGTTTCTTTTTTTAATTAGCAGGAATATTGTGTCGCGAGAATTTTACTGCATCATTTATTTCTGGCTACAAATTCAGTCACTGCACCTTTAATGCGTTCCTCGTGAGTGCTCACGCTGGCTTCAGTCACGTGCCTGTCAAAACCCCAGTCGCTCGCGCAGCCGTCGTCAACACAACTGGGGAAGTAACAAGAAGCTAAGCTAACCTGCCTAACGAAACTACCCGCTACTGTCCGCCACAGTGTTTAATATCTGCATTAAGTTAACTAAATGTTGCGTTTGTCTTCGTCGACGCAGTAACTGACTGCCTTTGTTCGGGTTTCAGTTGACATGGAGTGACAGGGAACAATGTTTAGGAGCAGTGGCCGCTGCTTGCTAACTTGTAAGCTAGCAGGCTAACGATCAGCTGTTGTTTTGGTTGGATAGCTAGGTGGCTAACAAGCCAAGCTGCATAGCGTTGCAGAAGGGTTAGTAGAGCTAATTTCCTCATTGCCTGTCGAAACACTGAACTGCTCAGTCGGTTAATGGCGACGCTTAAAGGCGGACCACCCTGACAGACTCATCTATCAGCGGTCAGTCGGTCAGTTGTTGCCCGACAGGCGTTAACTCCGTGTGGGATTGATCCATCAGAGAAGTCTTAATTGAATCAGCAACATTGCTTCAACATGCACGACGCGTATGAACCAGTGCCTATTTTGGAGAAACTTCCTCTTCAGATTGACTGTCTTGCGGCATGGGGTGAGTTGTTGACACCAAATGCACCCCGCAGCTCCTATTTTATCCGCTGACATTGGAGCGGTCCCTCTGAGTGTTTATTGAACTGCAGTCTCAGGTGTCCCACTTGTCTAGAAGTGATGAATTGCATCACCGCTTACAACAATCATCCTCCTTGCAAGCAGGTCACAGCTTAGTTTGACGGAAAATGTCTGTTTTTTTGAACTGTCTGATGTTGGGTTTTGTTTTCCCACAGAGGACTGGCTGCTTGTGGGTACAAAGCCAGGGCATCTTCTTCTCTACCGAATAAAGAAGGATGCAGGTAGGAAGAGCCAAGGGCGATATGTGATGCATTTGATTCCTTGTGTATTTGCAGAGCTTCTCAACTTACTGTTACCTGCTTCAAATAAAAGGTTAAGACATGTTTTCTGTCTCTTTTCCCTTTAGGCACCAACAGGTTTGAGGTGACACTGGAAAAATCCAATAAGAACTTCTCAAAGAAGATTCAGCAGGTAGATGCAATACGACTGCAGTATGAGATTTAGGATAATCACTTTCTGCATAAATCAAAAATTATGAGGGGAAGAAGCTTTTGAACTTTAGCAAGAGAAGTGCCAACACAAATGCTTCTATATTTTAGCGCCACAAACTTTATTGCCTTGCTATTAATAACAGTAGGATGAGCCGATAGTAAACATTGCTCATTTCACTCTGAATTTGGCTCATAAATGCCAGTGGACACCTCGCTCTCTTGGAATGAATCTGAGAATCTCACATACCTCAAGACCCATTCATATGCCAGCTTAGAAAACCAAAGATGATTGATGTAATTGGGATGGCTCAGAACAGTCTTCAAATTGATCAGTGTAGTTCAGACTTTTCATGCTTACAGATGGCCTTTTAGGTTGTCTCCTTGTCTAAATTATTAGACTAAGGCTTTCACAGTAGTTATTGTCATTTACCATCAGTTACCATGGTTACACTTCACTCACATCATCGTTTGATGTTTCTAGACAGTGTTAGCTAACTTGTCCAAAGTGGAAAATTAAGAGACAACAGAAAGAAAAAGAAAGCCAAATTTGACAGAAGATGGGAATGTTGGAAAGTCTAAAATCAAATGATTTGAAGTTTAGGCCTTAAAATAGTTTTAAAATAGTAAGAAATGTGTATTAAATACAATACAAGTCATAAATATGATACCAGATAACACCTCAATATATTTCTGTCAGGAGCAGTGTATTTTGCGTACGGACGTGAAATAGGTCTTGAATTTCATTCAACAGTCTTAAATGTTAAGGTTTGGCTAGCTAGCTGCAGAGTTGTTAATGTTAACGTCAAATCTATAGTATCTAACAAGTTGCACATTGCTCATTAGTGTCCAGTGGGTTTTCTCTGTCCTTAAAAATGTGTCTTTATCTCTTCCTCCTCTTCAATCATCATAAATTCAGCCATTGTCTTATGTTCCACATATTATTTCACTTGTAAGAGGCTGGTATGGGTCCCTAAAACTTTTTAAGGAAAATCGTTACTAAGTACATTCTTTGAAAAGTGTTATATAAAAAAAAAATATTATTATAAGGACCTTTTACCAACACATGAAAGAATACTTAAGTAGCCAAGAGCAAACACTTACAGATCAAAGGGTTTTCCCTCACAACACCCTAAGGGGATCCTTAAGGTGGTTTTATGCAACTCATTTTTTCTAAGGCATCCCCCAATTAAAATTTAAGGGCAACCTTAACTTAAGTTGTTCAATGCAACTGGGCACTGAGCTCTAGTGTGTAGGGATGCGCGCGATTAGTCGACTATACGATTAAACGTCCCCTCCCTCACCAGTCGGCACCAGAATTACTAGTCGTTTAAACTATTTATCAATATTTCATTCATGCACAATGTCAGTTATCTGTCGCCTCAGCAGCCGCCTGCCACCAGTCGGACGGCAGCCTCTCTCGCCCAGCGTGTACGCCCTGATCACCTAGGCAACCCCGGATGTTTATGTCAAAGTCGGACAGATGACAGTTCGTAAAACCAGCGCGGTTTGACAGTGTTTTAATCTAGAAAATGATAATAATGTTGAATGACTGTGACAGAATAAGCTGATATATAATCACTCGACTGGAGAAACATGCACACATTAAACACAGACACAGATGTCAGCTGCAAACGTCAGGGTCGTTTACCTGCAGACTCCGTGTTTGGCGATTGTTGACTGTGATTAACAGCTTCAAATGGCTCTTAATACGCACAGTATTTTTTTCCGACAGTGTTTAACATTATAAATTAATAAATTCTGCTCAATTTTAACTGCTTTCTGACTGTTTTCTTAGTGTTAGACTAGTCGACTAGTCTAAATTAAATTTTGCGTTTAATCGACAGGGAAATTAGTCGCCAGGAACATCCCTACTAGTGTGTTCTCAGCACCAGGTGCAATGTACTCGTGATGTCCACATGAATGACTGTTTTTATTCATTTGGTTCAAACCTCCTTTAATTGGGTTTCTTGCTCTTTCTACAGCTCTACGTTGTCTCACAGTACAAAATTCTTGTCAGTCTTCTGGGTAAGTTTCTCTCCTTGATATCCAGTATATACTGTATGTATTCAGTTTCTTTGGTCTTCATTTGTTGTCTGTTTAATCCTCTCAGCTTTGAAACAACAATCTTTTTGTGTTTTGACACAAAGCACAACATTCGTCATTCTTTTAACTGAGTATCTCATATGTTTCTCTTGCAGAGAACAACATCCACGTCCATGACCTCCTGACCTTCCAGCAGATCACCGTGCTGCCCAAAGCCAAAGGAGCCACGCTCTTCGCTTGTGACCTGCAGGTCAGTTACAGAGTCCGCTTTTGATTGCAGTGTAGGATTTCAGGCACTATTCTTCCCACAGTATTGTTAATGTACAGCACTGCTATCATATCCATGTATTTATATTGCTTCCCATTCTAGGTGTTTCTGCTGAGAGCAGTTATCGCTTACTGTACAGTATGTACAGTACTACAATCATACAGCTTTAAGTTAGTGGACTGGTTAAGAGAAAAGGCAGATGAGTCTGTGTCTTAATGGGAAGTTTTTTATGACCAAAGACTGCTTACTGTTTTTATATATTTATTTAATTTTTATTCATCATCTATTTAACCAGAAAGGTCCAATTGGGATACAATATTCAGGGCTCAACAATACTCAACTCACTTAACCAATTGTGCAAAATTATTTTGATAGTCAATCATTAAAGTAATTTTTCATGCAAAAATGGCAGAAAATGTTTCTTTGGTTTTTTTTTCCAGACTCTCAAGTTTGGAGATCTCTCAGTTATCTGTTAGTTATAATACTAAACCGAATATCTTTGGGCTTTAGACTGACAGAACGAGACATTTAAAGCCATCACTTTGAAAAACTGGAGCGGACGTTCACGATTTCCTGACATCTTACAGGCATTGCAGCATTACATTAAATACGACTAATGACAGTAGCCTTTGTTGTTATTCGATAACCGCTAATAAATTAAATTGTTGTACTGGGGCATGTAAAAATTGACTTAAAGCAAGTAATAAAGACATTGATGTTGAACCCTGATATGTTTTCTGCTGCCGGGGAGCAAAAAATACAACAGATAGAAAACGAACATCGCAGAAACAAACCAGAACATAAGGGCACAAAACATGCATGGGTCAGCGGCTAAAAAGAATCATTGCTAATAATTGTACTTAATAGAAGCAATGACATTGTTCTGTCAAAACAGTTTTTTTAAGTATTTTTAAACATGCTGAGAGAGGGTAAAGATTCCAAGTTAAGTACACCTTGTAGTTCATTCCAGGCATGTGTGGTGTGAAAGTAATGGGAAATTTACCGAGCTCAGTTTGGGTGGTCGGGACCATGATTTAATGTCACAGCTACTGGAGAATGCTGTATGTCAAAGAAACAATTCACTGGGTTAATTCACTAAGTAAAGAATTTCCAATGAAAATTAACAAATGAGTTTTTCTCCCTAAAACACAGTAAAGTCTATGGAATAATTTCATATAAGTTACAATTATGTGGCAGCATGTTAGACTCGCTGCTCATTGCTGTTTTCCAGACTTCAGAATGTGTGTTTTCTTCATTTCCGGCAGCCCTTTTTTTTTTTTAAAAAACAATTAATTTTAGTGCGTTAAGAAAGAAAAAAAGATACCTAAAGGATTAAGACAGGTAATCCATCATATTGAACATTTTTAGTAATACTTTTGTAGCGCCTCAATTAACAAAAGCAATTAGGAGCAGGAGACAAAACAATAGCTACAATCCTATCGGCAGACTTGCCGTGCACGTCACGTTCACTGCTTTTCCTGAGGCCGTGTTAGCACATCTCACATGCTGCTGCCTCCCACCAGCACGTAAACAAACCAATTTATACTTAAAAACCAGCCCCTTGTTTCAGAGTTTGCTCACATATTCTTGACTAGAATAAAAAACAATATGATGTTCATTGTTATGGATTACCAAGCTCAAGTTTCTGTTAGCTGCTTTTTTACTCAATGGAAATGACTGGAAACGGTGGAAGCATTTGAGATGGGGAAAGATGTAGACAGCTATAAAAGCAGTAATGTAAGATACACACAATTTGCAGTAAATGGGCTACAGCATTAAAAAAAATGGTATGATTTCCATATAATCGGATGGCACAGTCAAAGACAGTCATAACATTTTTTTTCTCCTTTTGTTTCCACATTTCTGTGTTGCACTCATATTTTCCCTGATTTGAAGTCGAATTGTATATTTTGTCTCTTCTTCTCTTCAGCAAAGCAGCTCAGGAGAGGAAAGGTTGAGAATGTGTGTCGCAGTGAAAAAGAAACTCCAGCTTTATTACTGGAAGGACAGAGAGTTCCATGAGCTGCAGGTACAAGAAAATATATCTGAGATATGACTCACTGCAGCGTGATCCAGGTTTTTTCCCCAACCCTTTTACAAATTTAGACATCTTAATGTTTTTCTTTTTGTCTGTCAGGGGGACTTTGGTGCTCCGGATATTCCAAAGTCCATGGCATGGTGTGAAAACTCCATATGTGTCGGCTTCAAACGAGACTATTACCTCATTCGGGTATGTGTTACAGGGAAGGATAACACTAAGCTTTTTGTACTCGGCTTTACTTGTAAAGCTGTAAGTGCCGACATGTTAAAGTGATACTCCGCCCATAATCTATCTTTTGAATATGATCATCCCTTTTAGACTTGCAAGAGTGCTCTAAAAGGTTTGTGATGTTTTCTTAATAGATAAGAGAAGCTCCAGTCACTTTGGATTCATGGCAGTTAAAATTGATTCTGAAAGTGGCAGTTTTTCAGCCAGGTCTTGAAGCATCCACTTTAAGGGTTCAGATTATTTGAAGTGGGGTTGTATGAGGTACTTAAGCATAGTCAGTGTATTACCTACAGTAGATGGCAGTTGGCAGGTCCCATTGTTGGAAGCTTAAGCAATGCACTACTGTGGACAGGGACAGCAGCAAAACATACTTTAGCCAGCCTAAAAAATGCCAATCAAAAACAACTAATATCACTTTAAGTGTATGCTATATTTAAAATATTTTCACAACTTATCTTCCCGTCCGACAGGCTTTTACGATTGGAATCTGTCATTGTATAAGCAAAGTATCACTCTCTCTCTCACTCAGCCAGACTCCTTTTGCAAAAGCAGTAATTTTGCCTCACTGAACACTGGAGTTGCTGTTTTACTGCTGCTTCAGTAGGTTAGTTTCTTTGTTATTGTGTGACTTCAGTGAATCCAAACTGACCCCAAAACACACTAAAGTCGCACAGTAACACAAACAAAGTAACCAATCAAGGCAGCAGCAGACTGTCAACTCGTGTTGTGTTGTTGTGTGTTTTGGGAGATAAAAATAGCGATTTTTCCTATGGACTTTGGTGTCTTTGGAGAGAGCGATATTTGGCTCATGTAACAGCGGTTTTCCCTCAAAAACACTTTCTGAAAGCAAGGTAAAGCAGTGAAAATATTCTAAATACTGTATTTTTATTTGTTTGTACTTTATTTGTAATCTTGCTGGTTCTTAAAACTTGGGGTGTGCTGAACCGCATGTGTTCCAGGTAACACACTGACTATGGATGGAAGTGCCTCATACAATCCCACTTCAAATAAACTGATCTCTTTAACTGTTGTCCATCTATATGTTCAGTTGAGTCTTCCAAAATATTGCTAAAAATACAGCAGACGTTTCAATATTCTGCGATTCATGTGTACCCTTGTGGACAGGGCTGGACTCTGTCAGGACTCTTGAATGAATTGGCTTGAATCTTTTATTCTCTGTGAAGGAGCAAACTACAGACATTTTGCAGGTGGCTTTGAAGTCTACAGAGTGTTTCACGGATGGGCTTTGGAAGGAGTTTCACTTCAAAATAATCTTTTTATACTGTACCATTTCTGAAAAGTTTAGAAGCAGACTGTTATATAATCCTGTTCCTGTCTGTGTTGTTGTCCTTGAATTTGTGTTTATTTTTGGCTTCTTCCTCAGTATTTCTTACCCTTGTTTGTTCTTCTTGTTATCGACTAATGTTGGGTAGTGTTAATGCTCAGACAGCCTGTCTTTAATGTTTCATTGTTTTTCTAAATAATTGACTGTACAGATTCACTTTGCAAGATCTCATTAATAGGCTCTATATCTTCTGACTCACTTATACTGTCTCTCCTGTCAACCAGATGGATGGCCGTGGCTCCATCAAGGAGCTCTTCCCCACTGGCAAACAGCTGGAGCCTCTGGTTGCCCCACTGGCTGATGGGAAGGTGGCTGTCGGTCAGGATGACCTAACTGTTGTCCTAAATGAAGAGGGCACTTGCACGCAGAAGTGTGCCCTGAACTGGACAGACATCCCTATCGCTATGGGTAAGAAAGAGACACAACAACTAATACTATGAAGTCATTTTCACATCCATATTTCTGTGACTCTACACCTAGTTATGTTTTAGGAGCGACCACTTTCGTTTTGTCAGTTAGTTGGTCAAGCTGTTATGTTTTACCCAGTCCATTGAACTTTTCTATCCTGTTACGACTTTTGATGTCTTTGCTACGGTTAACTTGTAGTCAATATCAATATGAACTGACAGGAAAGTGAAAAGGTCACATGCTTAGTAACAAGACCCAGAAATCCTCCCCCAGCTCTCTTTCAGATAACACGGAAAGTGTTTTGCCAAAATGTGTCACCCCTGGCAGTTGATTTCACTCAGGGGGGAAACACAGAATCAGCCTAGTTTTTCTGTTGTGCTTTCGTATCTCTCTGTCTAAACCACGGGTGTCAAACTCATTTTACTTCATGAGCCACATCCCAATTTGATGTCAAGTTAGCCGGTCCGGTAAAACCGTTGCATAATAACCTACTCATAACAACAACCTCAAAATTTTCCCTTTTTTAGTGTTGAAAAAAAAAGTGCTAATACATTCTGGAAACATTCAGAAGTAATGGGTCATCCATTTACAAAACAGATGATGAACAGCTTGAGATGTCATAAGATGAATAAGTGCAATTTAAACAATGTTTTTTTCACATCAGTCAGTTCATCGTCATTAAATGTGCATTCCAATATACAGATCACAGCAGATCTACAAAAGCACAAAACATTCATGAATTTTGGAACTGAACAACAATATAGGGCGTTATTTCTTTGCGATTCAAACAACTTGTAAAGATCAGGTAATTCATTTAATCTTGTATGCGTTTGTATGCACACAACACCAACTAAAATGGAAGCTAATGATGAAGAAGGTGAAGTTACCCCCTGCCTTATAAAACATTTACAGATCTAAAGTTTTGGCAGTGCCATAGCAACAGGGCTCCACCAATGTTGTTTTAAGATAGAACTCTGATGCAGATTATTTTGTACTGAAGCTGCTGATTGATGATTTTTTTTGCAGAAAGGTCAATATCTTTATATCTTTCCAGAGAACTGTATTCTAGTCTGGAATTAATGACCACGCTGCAGTTTTTTTTGCAATTTGCAAAGTCATCCAGTTGGCTGGATTGGACCTATAATTTGACGGGCCAGTTTAGGCCCACGGGCCGTACATTTGAAACCCTTAGTCTAAACATTAAAACCCTTCATAGCTTTACACAAAGTGAATGTCACCATCTTTGTCACAATTAAATAAATAGATATTGTTTTTCATTAGAGTTTATGGTATCTCAAAAGTAAGCATCTATTGATTTTTGCCAAGGACATTGTCTGCTATAAATGATCAGACTTCTTAATATTAAAGCGTTTGCCCATAATAATGTCCTTCCGCACTGGCAAGAGAAAAAAAACAAACCCAGAGGACAAAACAAGGAAGCAAAACAAGGAGAAACAGGTTTCAGCATTTTGGCACGTCAGGGTGGAGGACATGCTGCTGTGGACACCACAATTATGACAGTTAGTTTCAGTGAATGCCATAAAATTTACCCCCCTCATTTAGGTCAAATGCAGGTTTTGTTTCACACACAAATGATAAATAACAGTCAGCATCTCAGAACTCCTCTAAGTGTGAACATAATCTGAGATTAATCTCCTTCCCCTTTCCATCATTTGATGGCAGTTTCAGTTTCTGTCTGTTAAGAGTACACTGGTGAATTTAATGCAGCTTTTCACTGCATCTGTATAAAGTGTTCAGTATGTCGCTATTTGTTTCCACTGGTTAGTAAAGCAGGGTAGGATTTAAAAAAATATTACACCAGTACCAATACCAGGACCCTTAAAGTAGAGCTGGGCAATATGGCTCATAAATAATATCTATCTAAATGTGTGTATGTAATTATATATCATATATCGTGACATAGCTTAGAACTGATTGTCAAACTGTTGATCTTAATGAATATGATGCATTGCTGTAGATTAAACTACCAAACAGTATATAAAATAGGGCTGAGCAATATGGACAAAATCAAAT
>JAJHUR010084604.1:0-22065 GCA_027495735.1 Lutjanus campechanus
GTCTCCATCTCTTTATTACAGTTAAATGGTACATAGCTGCATATTACATCTAGAGCTGCAACAATTAATTGGCCATGAATCGATTATTAAATTGACTGCCAACTATTTTAAAAATTGATTAACTGTTCAACAAATTCTTTGATTCCAGCTTCCTAAATGTGAATATTTTCTGGTTGCTTTACTCTTTTGTAACAGTAGACTGAATATCTTTGGGTTGTGGACAAAGCAAGACATTTGAGGACGTCTTGTTGGGCTCTGAACGACATTTTTCACTATTTTCTCACATTTTATAGATCAAACAACGGATCGATTGATCGAGAAAATAATAATAAATAAATAAAATAATAATACTAAAAGATTAATCGCAAATAAAGATAATCGTTAGTTGCAGCCCTCATAACATCTACGTATAAATAATGATGGTACTCATGAAATCAGATGGAGTAATAAGCTCACTTTCATGAGGTACCCCAAGCTTCTCTCACTGAAGACATCTTTGAGGAAGACCATGTCCTCTTTGTGATTGGCATCGGGGCGCAGCTGAGAGGTCAACAGGGCCAACGTTTCATGGAGCCCTACGGGGGAGAAGAAGAAGAAAACGCTCATGTAGATTAAAACGAACAGATGGAGCACAGCGAGCTTCAAGCAGTATGGACAGTACGTGTGTGTGTGCCAACTCATCTCACCCGCTCCTGCTGTGAGGACCGGCATGGCTTCTTTCATGGGTCAGTGAGATGAGGGAGGGGGGGAAACCTGGGAAGAGGAGAAAGACAGAAATTATAATCTCCATTCAGATGCACAGACTGTTGCTCTCGGTTTCTGAGATTTCACTGTCTCGGAGGATAAAAAAAGATTCCCTCTTCTCATGAATAGCAAAGAAAGAGAAGGGTAACAGTGTTTTTGTGTTTGTACGACTGATGTAAAAGCATCTGGAGACCCATGTGCAGTAATTACAGCCGTAAATCATCTCCTTGTAGGCTTCAAGCTGCAAGTCCAGGCTGCATTTCCCATTTTGCAGGGCAGTTAGCTCTCCCGTGAATGTGTAGCTGTGCATGCGTACGTCTGCTTGCATTATAGAGCCGTAGTAGTAAAATAAACAGTTACTGCTGGTGCTATTAATCACAGCGACTCTCACCGCACCCTTTTACAAGCTTTGTGTTGGTGTGCAGGAGAGGAGAGTGGGATAATCTGGCACAAAAATAACTGAAACACTGTGTCATACAGCTCCTACTGATGGAGGACTCATTCATCTGTAGGACGTATGCCACCTCACATGCACCGATTTAGCACGCAGTATGAGTCGTGTTGTAAATTTGTCCTCTCCGCTTCACCCCGATGAAGCTACATGTTGGAGGGAAATAATAACTACAGATAAAATATATTTGTGAATTTATATTATTCAGGAAATGCTTTCGTTGTACGTCCCAGTACATGCAAGCCTGTATGCTCTTTGGCTATTCTGACCCACAATCCCCTGCACAGTGGAGGATATATCACATGGACTGAACTGCAAAGAGAGCACAGGCAGATGACAGATGACAGATAACAAGCTGCAATGCATGACAGTGCATTCAAGTGTAATACTTTCAATACTGAGTTCAACATGTTTTTGTTTATCAATGTTTTTTTCACTAGCGCTTTTGGGCACGTGAGTCAGAAATCTGCTTGCAAGAAGGCAATTTTTACTCGTGCCTATACAAATTATTTATTAATGGTTATCAAAAAAACTAGACTGTTAGAAAATAGTGGAAAACGTCCTTCCCAGTTTTAGAACTTTATATGATAATAAACAGAGAGAAGTGGGAAACATCCACATGTGAGAGGCTGAAAACAGCATTTTCTGCCATTTTTGCATGAAAAATCAATTTAACAATTAATTAATAATCAAACTTGAAGTGATTTGCCAGATTTACTAGCATGACATGGCATTATACTTGCCCCGGGCAAGCAGACAGCTTTTATTGTTGAGCCATGCAGTGTCCACTGAGCCGCTGCAAACTGCGATGGACTGCAATCAATTGATAAACGAGAGAGTCTGCTGTTTTGAAGAAATTCGATTTGGCTCCTCCTTGCATTATTTTTGCAAATAGCAACTTTGCTATCCATTTCTGGAACCTCAAAAAACCTCCACACTGCAGACATACTTTGCATGTACATAATTAAATTGTATCGTATCATCTTTTTGGTCTGATATCTGCAGAAATGTCCTTTTTTTTGGCTGATATAATATTTAATTTAAAAGGCTTCTGATACAAAAGATGTGCTGATATTATCGTGCACTTGCCATTTATACCAGTTAGTTTGTATTTATAAAGAGAGAGGGGCTAAATGACATGTTAAGAGAGTTTTTGCACTGTTTTATACACTTACAGAAACTTTCTATACATGCTGGCAGATCTGTGAGTGACTCAAAGATACGATCGGCTGAAGTACTGCACAGACTGCTGGATTATCGCAGCCTCTACAGATCAATACCCCTGTCACTGCACTCAATACTCTCCATACTTCCTCCCACTGGAAACACGAGTCAATAGCATAAACCACAGACTCCATCATGTCACGCCACGGTCTGATGACAAAACTGCAGAAAAACCATCACAAAGCCAAAACAGCACAACAAGGCTGCGATAAACACATTTTCACTAAGTTATATCAACCTCTGCCAGCTTCATGGACACATAATAACGTTAAAGACATTTTGATCAGACAGAGTGATAAACTTGAGCTTGTTTAAGCTCATTCTGCAAACATATGACATCTACACACCGCATTACATAATCATGTAGCACTGACGTATTTACTGTAGTTAAATACTGACAGAAAATGTATTGAGACTGTTTAGAAAAGAGGCAGCGGCTCAGTTATTTAACCTGTCTGGCACCAACGTGCTAGTCTGCTTTGTATGTGCTAAATAAACATAAGCTTTATCAGGGATGTATTCAGCACAGGGCTGTTCGTGTTACAGTGTTCACCACCTGATGGAGGCCTGCCATGATGATGCATCTTTTTGCAGTGTATTACCTTACTCAGAGACTGTAGCGGTTATATCTGTCATTATTTGTATATAATTCCATGTGTGTGTGGTTGGTTAAAACTGTACAATTTTTTTTGTGTGTGTGTTTTCTTAAATTTGTAGTGTTTGATTTGAGATGTCTCTGCAATAACTGATCAAAGAGTGCCTGATCTAGAAACATTGACTGGTTGTTACAGGAAGAGACAACTGACAAAGCTTTCAGAAACATGGTCAAGACTTTTTCACAATCTGACGACATAGCTCCACAGTGCAACACTAAACTGGCTTGTAATCTGTTTGAGTAGCATGCTAACCTGTGCTCAGCATTGCAAGTTATGGACTAACGTGCAGACTAGAGAAACAGATGTATAACGGTGGGGCAAAAGCAGCTTTTACTTGGTCAAAAGGCAGGCTTACAGTCAGCAAGGTCAAGACCAAAGGGCTGAGGCAGGCAGATGGCCAAAACGGGAGCAAGGCTTGAAACAACTGACGGAGAATATCCAGCATGGTGGAGCTAATGTGAAGCAGCTGTGCAGACAGGTGATTTGGTCAGGTGGTACACAGGAGCAGCAGACTCTGCAGTGGCAGCTAGAGGACAGGTGAGGAATAGCAGGTCTGGGATTGGAGGCAGGAGGAGGAGTCAAAAGAGGAGGATGGAGCAGATGAAGAATGCCAGATTATCCAAAACAGCCCAGGAACTCGAGTGGGAGGAAAGAATTAAGGATGCACCAAAATCCGTTATATGTTATATGGGCACAAAAATGCAACGGAAATGAATATCCACCCAAAATTGCTCATTATTATTTGGAAAAAGTCAGCTCCATGATTACCTTGGCACACTCAGAAAAGGTTGCATAAATCACTGATTTAATGCACCAAGATTATTCCCTTCAATTGAAGGATATTTCATGTACTTGTAAATGTTTGTAATAGCATTTCTATTTCCAGTGGAAAACAGAATATTGTGATTTATGAAACTTTTTTCAGTGTCTGATTTTTCAATATCCCCGATTTAAAGAGGAGGTGGTGGTGGGCCTCAGACAGTTCATAAAACTTAGTTAATTTTAAAACAAATAGGGAGATATGTGAAAAGTACAGGATGAAGATATGAAAATTTATTATAGGCCACTATTAAATCATTTTGATGCTTTGTAGGCATAACAACTGCATTGCCAGTGCATATTAGATGAGAAAACAAAACATTTGTCTGATGTAACATGACTTTCAGTATAAACCACGCCCACTTCTGGTCTTCTATCAAATAAATAAACAAACACTGAGACAGATTATTTTGTTAGTTGAACTGAAACAGATACAGATACAAATAATGATGTCCCTGTGCATCTCTAGAAAGTAGGAGTTCTTCAAACATGGCAGCTTAAAGGCAAAAAGTTGCAGCATTAAGATACTTGTATTGACGTTATATATCATGAAAATCTCATCTCAAATTAAAGCCCAACATGTCTTTGTATCATACTACATTAAGACAGCCAAAGGCATTAAAAGGCAAGAAATGTTTGCAAACAATTCCTAAATTTCAAATAGCTTGGTCAAAATAAATTGTTAATAAAATTTCTCAACACCTGTTGTCTTATCTGTTCCATTAGCTGCATTTGTCTTTAGTGGTTGAGGTTTTACTCCATCTTTGACTTTATTATTTTAAGTACCTGATATATTTGCCTCAATCTGGGAACGTTTTAATCCTGATCAACCATATAAAATACTCAGATAATCTATTTACTCATGTCGTCAACAGCATCATACAGTTATATGTATACTTCATTTTTTTTGTATGCAGTTGTTGTTGCTCCTCCCATGTTTGTTGCGATTTTTGTTTAACACTTCAGGGCTTCCTTCTCTCTATGAACTCTGGGTAATTCCCTCAAGCAGAGTCTGCAGAAATGTGGACTTACGGAAAGTGAGCATAAATGGACTTGATGATTTGACAGCGGGACAGTCCATAGCCCTCATGGACTCAGAGGGAAGGCGCCTCAAAGTCTGCGAGTCTGTGAGAATGGACTTTGGGACTTTGGGTGTTAGTCTCATTGTTTAATATGATCCATTCACATATCCCACATCGCCTGTTTAATGTGCACACAACATTGACTTTTGTCTGTCTTTTAGAGTGACGTAAAATTGTCCTGCGTAAAAATTGGATTTAGGTTAACTATGACGTTTAAAAAAAAGTATTTTTAGGCTCTTTACTCTAAAAACATGGACATGGACATGGACATGTAGTGCAGTGAGTGAAGAGTTCCTGGATGAGGACAGTGGAAACAAAAATTAACAAACTCCATCAATCTAAATCCTTAACCTAAAGTCAGTTTGACCTCATCTGTGCTGTTTGTCATACTGAAATAAAACAGTCCTGAACTCATGTCAGTGTTTGGTCACTCTGCATGTCACGCAGAAAAGAAAAAACATTGTCTTTTTTTTTCATTTGTGTCTCCAGGTTTCACTGTAAATATTATACATTATATTACAAATGGACGGAAAAATAACACTTAACACTTTTGTATCTCTGCAAGCTTGCTCATGAGAAAACCCACAGTAGTCAGCCTGAATTGTACTTTAATGTCTCTATACTGCAAGCTTGCAATTTCTTTCGCTCCTTCTAAAGCATTTCTAAAAGTATGCCCGTGCTTTGATGGTGCATAATAAGAATATGATTAGCAGAGACAGACAGAGACAGCAATGAGCTCATGAATAATGAACACAGAGGATATTACAGAGCCAGAAAGAGGGATGAGGAGAGGATGAACGAGGGAGGCAGCACTTTTTTTTTTGTTCTGTCGGTGGGATCACCACACACACGAGACAGTCTCTTTATTCACAGCGGGGATTTTCTCCATATAACCCCACTATATTTATCTCAGAGAGGAAGGGATAAAAACACTGTCAATACATCATCTCTGGGAAAGATGAAGAGCTTCATTCTGTGCTGTACATCAATATTCACTTTTTACTGATGTTTTTATGTCACCAACAACCATCAGCAAAGCATTAGTTTCCTCCCGTCTCCTCCCACCTATTATTTCAAGACAGGCAGAAATAATTGGCAAATAAAAATTTAATGCATCTCTCTGTAATGTGCGGATTTATATTAAAGACATGGTGTGAATTCATTGATTCACTATGGAGGACTGCGCTGAAATACAAGGTTATTATTATTCTGGATTTTTGGCTTTATAGTTTCAAATTTCCATTTTCCTTCATTATTTTAATTTAAAGTCCAGCTGAAATCATATTTGCTCATCCATTTTTTAGTCAAAAATAATCTCAATGTGTTTTTTTCTGTTGTTTTTTATTATTAAATAAGGAGATAGGAGAGAGTGCTGATATTACACCATAGGAAAGAAGAGACTAAGTAAATAAACTTGCGCTGTGGCCTACATGTCCTGTGCAGACAGCATGCTGTTAGTGGTGGTAAAGTGTAAGAACTGCACCAGCATCAAACCAGACCAAAGTGACATTTGCATGTACATTTACATACAGTTTTATTTTCCAGAGCCGAAAGCTAAATTAGCCATCTGGTCTAAAAACTGACGTTAGCAGTTTACTTTTCCCTGGTGAAATTAAGTTTGTGGAGACAGAGACTTTAGCAGCGAGGTTAATGTGGGCGGCACAGGGGAGCGGTGATTAGCGCTTTTGCCTCACAGCAGGTTATGGGTTGCCAGTTTGGACACAGCCTTTCTGTGGGTGGGGGGTTACATGTTCTCCCCATGCCTGTGTGGGTTTCTTCTGGTTGCTCTGTTTTCCCCATCATCAAAAACATGTATGTTAGGTCAATTCTCCTGTCAGTACCCCTGACAAGGGTACTGGCTTAGAGCTGGAGTTGGTTCCCAGACGCTGTACAGTGGCTGTCCACTGCTTCTGATATGGGTAAATGCAGAGAATGAATATACTCTGTTACCTTCACCCCCCGTTCAGAGTCTGTGGCTCTTGTGTTGTGTAGCAAGATGTGGTCTAGCTCAGTGTGACTGCTCTGCCTATGATAGAACACGGATATTACTGCTTTATGCTAAATTTGATTGGCTGTGTAGACATACGATATCCTTCTATGTAAATAGATATTTATGTAGCTGACCCAAAAATGCAACTTCATTTCAGTTTGACTTTTTGCCAGTCTCAGAGCCCATCAGTGATCATCTAGCAACCGTTTAGCCTCTGAGGGCAGCAGCCAGTGTTTCAGGGCTACCGGTGTAGCCAGAGGATATCCAAGCGAAGACTTCCTTTTCGTGTGGCAGTAACTGTTTACAGTCCGACCAGCTACTTGAGACACAAGACGTTAGAGGAGTTAAGAACCTAATCTCCACAAACAGATATCTGCATATGAATGCAGCAAAATTTAAACAACTAATAAAAAGCTAAATCATTGTCAAATTAACACTAATGGATTCTTTTCCTCTCCTAATAGACTGTTAGATGCAACAAAAGCCTGCTCAAACATGATCAGTCAGTATCACTCTGACTATGAACGGAAACCAGAACGCTTCTGATACCAAAATCTTCTCCATTGCCTACAGATTCTGTATTCATATGCAGACATTTGTTTTTAGAGGTTAACTTTTTGATAATAAACTTTATGAAGTCTGTCTGACATCCATCACAAATAAATGTCAATAAATCTGCAGAGAAATCATAGTAAAAAGACGCCCCTAATAAATCCAGAACATGCCTGAGAATCATCACATTTTTAGGTCTTCTTCTGTATCAAAGTAATGTATGTATTTATGTATATATTTCCACCACCAACGCTGTCAAAACCAGCTTGAAGAAAACAAAATATGTTAGAGGGAAACCGCAGCCAAATGATGTTTGTGTGAATAATTAAACTGGAGACTGGATATGTTTAGAAACCGCGGCTATTAAACAATTAAAAGAGTGTGGTTCATTACGTCTCCCTCTGCAGCAGTTTAGTCAGCGACTGTCCTGGGTGACTGATATCATTCGCTGTGAGGTCATCAGAGAGAAGCATTGTGGGAGTCCCCGTTAGAGGAGGGGAGGTGGGGGATGATTGTGGCAGTAATGAGTGTGAATCTGAATAACATCTTCTGGTCATTGTTTTCTTTTGTTTACGTGATACGCTTAATGGTTGGTTACCATTTGTGCTTTAGGTCACTAGCTGGATGAAAAGTCAACATAATTAGTTTTAGTTTGACGTTTTAGTTTTACATAAAGTTGGATGATGTCAGAGCTGACATGCTCAGGTTGGTTGGTCAGTCAATAAGCTCTTTTCCAACCAAATTCTCATTGGTTCGACAGTCCCTGGTGGAATTTTAGGAATTGGTCCATTAGATTACCTCAGCTCCCAGCTGCATACACTCTGAGAAATAAAGGTTCCAAAAAGGTTCCACCTGAATGTCTAAGGTTACACCATTAGGAACAATTTGCTTCTGAAGAACCCTTTTTTGAAGAACGGGTTTGTCAAGAGTTATTTGACAAGACTATGGGTTCCATTAAGAACCATTTTCATCAAAAGAACCCTTTTCTTCAAGAATTGTTGAAATCCTTGAAGAACTCTCTTTCATCAAGGGTCTGTCAAGAGTTTTTTTCTAAAACACAGAAAAGTTCTCAGCTGAACCCCCTGGGTGGATTCTAATTCAGATTAAAAAAAAACTTGAAATATAAAAATAAGTTCTTTCTAGAACGCCCTCAGCGTGTTCTATGTAAAATCCCTTGGACTATAAAAAGGTTCTCTGTAGAACCCCCTTGGTGGGTTATTGTTGACACCCTTTGAGGTGTAAACATTCTGAACAGAACCTCCAGAGAGGGTTCTTGGTCAAACCATTACACCATACAATGATTCTCTGTGAAACCTCTCATAGGGTGGACCCTTTCAAAGATGGCTCTAGGTATAATACTATACGTTGGGTTCTAGGTAAACTCTCTGAAAGGGTCCCAAGTGGAGCCATTATAAAAGGTTTTTACCAGGAACCAAATGGTTCTACGTTGGGGACAAGCAGAACCATTTATGGTTCTAGTTAGCACCTTTATTTCTAAGTCAAGTCAATCAAAACTAGCTTTGCAGAAATGTTTATTAATGTGCATTTTCAATATTTGTATCAGCGCATTCTCTTACACAGGACTTCTGGTTTTATGGCTTTCAAAAAACCCCGCAGGATTCAGTTCTTGCTGAAAGTTCTTGTCAGAAAGCAGCACATTCCCGCTGTCTGTCTCACATCACGGCACAAACGCTATTACAAACGTCAGATTGCCAAACGTCACTGATCCAGAAATAGACTCAGACATCACACTTTTTTGCATCTCGTCCCAGCAAAAATGACATTTTCAGTTCAAATCTAGTTAAGAGCTTAGCTGCAGATCACACAAACATGATGGAGCCCCAGTGAGGTCACAGAAGTCAGCTGATCAGAGAACAGCCTTTCGTCATACGACGTTCGTCGACACACATCTAGCTAAAACGCAGACGGATCAGCCGTCACTGCTGCTGTTGCTGCATTAATGACGTGATCCTGCTGTGTTAAATAAGAGATCTGTAAACCACTGAATGTAATTCTCAGTGTTGTCCATCCACACTTGAGACATTCATTCATAAATAAATAAGTAATTTGGACTCACAGTACTCAACTGACATGAACGCACAACCAACATACTCAGACATCCTCCCTCTGTGCTCCTCATACTTCATCCTCCTCTCTTTTCTTTCCCCTCTTTGTCTCTGTTCAGTCTTTTCATCCCTGATTCATCTTCTTTCTTTTTTTTTGTCACACTCACGCAAGCTCATGCCACAGCGCTTTTTTATTTTATTTTCTCCTGCCTTTCAGTCACGAGCGCTGGAGGTGGTGTGACGTCAGCAGGTTCATCCGGGCAGCGATCAACACAGTGCCAAGAGTTTCATCAGGTCTCCCAGAGTCTCTTTGATGTCTCATCCAGTAAGACCTGAGCTGTAAGAGTGTCTAAAGATAATACAGAGCGGCTGCTGATAAGCTGAAACTGAGCAGAGTTATAAAACCCGCTGGTGTGTGGGTTTTCTGCAACTAACGATTCTTTTAACTTTTTTAATTAACCTGTTGATTATATTTGCAATTAATCTGTTCATCTTATACTCATTTTATGTCTTCAAATTTCTTGTTTTGTCCAACCAACAAACAACCTTCAAAGATATAGCAAACCCTCACATTGGATCAGAGAATATTTGACTTTTTTTTTTTTCAACTTGATGGACAACTTAACTGATCAGAATAATTGCTAATTAATTCAGTTATTCACAATCACAGGTATTTTTTAACACAGGGGCTACTTCTGCTAGGGAAAGGACTGCGAAGTATGTCAACCATAAAAAGAAATTATTATTTTATTAAAAATATATCCACGATATTGCAATATTGTTTTAGAGAATCGATACAGTATCACAGATACTATCTAAAACCTCCCAATGCCCAACCTGCATAGTCTGCTAGAACTGATGTTCCATGTAAAGAAGACATACTTTCATCTAGAACCATTAACAAGATAAGTTAAAACAAGATACTAAACTCAAGTTGTTTCTCACCATTGTAAAACTGGAAACTACTCCTCTAACTGATCTACATGGTAGAAGAACAAAACTGCCCTCAGCACAAACACAACTGATAGTTTATTCGACCATTTAAAATGGCCTGAGTTTACATTTTCTAGACAAGTGACCTCTTGCAGTCAAGCAAACAATGACTCTCCTGAGAAACTGTTGATTTGCTGAGATAGTTCTGAAAACGTGCACATGCACACCAAACACAGACGACCACTAAGTGTATTTGTCCTTTCTCTTCTATCATCTGGAAACCAAAGTGGAAATCAAGACCGTTCTTAACAATGTTTACTCTCACACTGTTTCCATCAGGAACACCGGCAAGTCATCATGCTGTGGTGCTGCTCATCATGCAGGTTCACACTTGAGCTATCAAATTAAACTGGACCAGGTCATGTTCATAGTTTGCAATTTTGAATTAGGTGCACAGTTCATTTTTTGTTTTTCCTCCATTTTCTCCTACTGTACAATGTAGTCCAGGGCAAGTTGTTTGTCTGTTGTTAAAAAAAGAGCCTGAAGAAGGTATGAGTAATGACACTAAAGCACCTATTTTGATATGTAATGTTAGATCTTTAGCTCTTCCCCTTACTTTGAACAAAACAAATACTTTAGAAGCCTGGTTCATTATTCTCCCCTGACTGCAACAACTGTAGCTGACGACCACATATGAGTTGTGAAGTAATGCTAATGTGCACACACCAGTTGTAATGCTTGCTCCTTGTAAGACTACCTTGGTTTAGCCAAGTTAGCCTCAGTTTTGACACCAGCTAACACCTTCATGGGAATGTACTGAACGACAGAATAATCACTTTTATGTTCGCCTGCACTTTAATTGCCCTTCCTACAGATTTCAGCCTGTACAGCCATATCCAGGTGTCAGTCTAAGCTCTAAATTGGATATCTGACTCCTTCAACTTAAAGTTAACTTCACTGCAGACTACAGTGTTAACGTTCGAAATCTGATTCCTGCCACTCTGTGCTGTGACTCGGCTGCTGCTGCACGGAGCAGTTTCAGTTTAGAATTGTAGCGTCTGTTGTCTTCCTAAAACCTGACAACAGGTTAGACGTGGGAGTGGTAGAGGGAGTGGTAATATAATCGGTGTTAAGTCCAAACACCGTGTAACACTGCTGACACCTAATATGGGGTCAAGCCTGATGGTTACAATCAAACAGCGGGGAACGATCTCGATCGTGCTCAAAAAGAAGAAACGCCTCTTGGTTTGAATCAGGAAACAACAGACTGTTATGTTAAAGTCTGAGTCAGTCTTAGCTGTCCCATCACCTGACTTCCTCCTTTTCTCCCTGCCACTAGAGGGCTTTGTCACTTCAGCGTCAACATATGTCGTTTTGGGCCACTTGCTGAAGCGAGTGATGCTGTCGTTCTTCTTGAGAGGAGAGTCTCCATTGTTTATGTGCTGCTAGAATATGCCATAGCTCTCTATGTATGTCCAACACAAAAAAAGTGCCATCTGCAGTGGTTAACGTGGTCCCTATTACGGTATAGGGATCATTAGAAACACCCTCCCAAACACAACAGCTCTTAATGAAAATGTATTGTCCACAGTGCTGTGAAAATGCCTTGGCATCGAGATGATACAACAACAAATGCTCGGTCAAGCTGTTCTAAACAGGCTGCCTTTCAGAGGGTTGACTAATATCACTTTGCCAGATGACGGGAGTCAACCCTGCTTCAGGACCAAACACCCTCATTCTGAGCTGCGTGCTTTTACAATATGGTGGAGGAGATTATTTCTGTATCAGTCACCAAACGAAAGGGAAGAATTTGAGCAATGCCAGGAGCAGAAGGCTGGATGAGTGTTTAGCACTGCAGCCTTGTGTACTACTGCATTTTTCACATGTGTTTCTGCACATACTGACACAACACGGGCAAATAAACACACACAAACACACACACACACACACAGAGGCAGAGAGTATATATCTACACACAGCTGAGAGTGACAACATCTTGGTCAGTGCATGATCGAGCCAAGAGCGCCTCGAGAATGAACACCGCTCACACACGGCTAATCCACTGCCCTGACAGTAATGGGAGGCAACACTAAGCATGTTTGGCCTGCATCCAACATGCTTCACACACACACACGCACACACGCACACACACACACACACACATTTCCCAAACACACACGGATGCGACCACAAAACCAGCCGTCATATGATCTCATATCAGCAGAGGGTGTGGTCAGACAGAAACTTATATCATCTCCAACATGGAGGGAAACTACTGATGCTGACAGCTGACACACTCCTGTTCACTGTCACTCAGATGTTACACCCCCTCCTCAATGCCCACACACACACACACACACACACCCCCCTTCACTGCTACACAGCAGAGCGCAGGCAGATGTTTATTTCTCTCCATTTCCCCTCCTCTTCCTCTCTATTCTCCACTTCCTCGTGTCTGTAGAGCATAATACCATCCCTCCATCTCTCCCTCCCTCCCTCCCTCTTCCTCTCTCCTCCATCTCTCTGCATCACTCTGCAGTGCTACGCTGCTCTGCTCTCCCCACATACAGCATGCCGTCAGCTGGCAGACGGAGGAAGAAAAGGAAAACACTGGATAACAGAGCATCCACGGTACCCCATGTTCTCACTGGAAGCAAAAAAGGCGTTAGAAACGGACGAATGTGGACAGAAAATGAGCAGGATCTCACCTTCTCTTCTCTCTGTATCTCCTCCTCCTCCTCTCTCTCAGTGTTTGTGTCCCTCTTGACTGCAGCCACACTGTTTCTCTCGCTCTGATTCCTCCTCCTCCTCCTTCCTTCCCTCTTTCTCCTCCTCCTCCTCCTCTGGCTGCTGCTCTCACAAACCTGCTGCCGCTGAGTGTCCGCCTCTTCCCCTCTCTTTCTCTGCCTCTCAGCCCCTCCCCTAACCACCCTCCTCCTCCTCCCTGATGCTCTCCCTAGCCACAGCATCAGTGGATGAAGAATGCTACAGAAGACTTGTATTTTTTTTTCTGCCTATGAGATGCTGTTTGTGCATCTCGTGTTATCATTAAATTCACAAAGCATCTCTTATTCTGAAAAATAAATCTCTTTTGATCTTTTGGAAGGTTCGTTTAACATCACGTACAGCAGTTTTGAAGGTAATAAATAATAATAAGAATAAATAAATGCGCAATAAGATGTTTGTACTTGTTTCCCAAGTTGCGGCTTATGCAGGAGTGGCAGGAAGTACATATGAGCACATGCACATGCACGCAAACACATGCACACATGCCACACATATAAAATAAAACTTTCACTTCATTCTTTAATTCATTCTATCTCCTCTATTCATCCTCAGCATTCCACTGTGAAGATTTTTTTAAATGATTTTTATGATTTTTTATCTAATATTTATTTACCATTTGCTTTATGTGGTTTTTTCTTTATCCTTTTTGTTTTTTGTGTAGCATAAAGGAAACTACGACTAACTCATTATACAATCCTGTGTCATAAAATGATCCATAAAGTAAATTAACCTTTAAACCATAAAAAATTACGATAGGCCATATACAAAAGATAAACAATTTAAAAATACTTGTGGTTCAAACTAAGGTTCTGCCTCTAACTGGTCAGGTACTTTAGGATGATGGGGTGGCACTTGAGGTGGTTTATCAGAGTTCGGGGGTGGCCAGTGTGACCACAGGCCCCTGCTCTAGAAATGCCCCTGAAATCAACATCTCTCTAATGAATAGATTAATTTCAACCTTCATGAAGGTAAGATTCATTGTTGTATTTGGTTTTCAACAGGGACCTTCGGAGTTCCTCCAGGAGGTTATTGTTTGATTTAGCATTTAATTTACACCACAATGACAAAAGGCTACCCATGACTCCTTGTGAAATCATGTGATCCAACTAACCTAATAAAAAAATCACTGTGCCAGACCTATCCATAACGGCAAACTGGTTTAGCTGTATATTACTGAGACATCTTAGCCAATCGGCCCTAATTTACAGACACTCTTGTGAGCCACAATGGATCGTTGTGTAACTTCAAGAGCAAGCCACTCTGACACAGGCCTACCCTCCACCTCAAAAACCACCGGTGTAAGTGCAGAGATTAAGGCTAATGCAACTAACATTAGATATGCTGCTGAATTAGCAGCTATAAGCACAAACAAGAGAAGACCTGAAAATATTCAATGCAATATATGTATGTAGTAGGAGGTTCTGGCTCGGTCTCTCTATAAGCTAAGAGGTCCATGGGTTTAAACACCTTGAAGAGCTCTGATATAGAACAATGAATGATAACACTGAAGCTGCAACTGGCCAAATCACTGTATGTAATAAATAGGGCAAGCTATATCCCTCAATTCTGCAGTTTCCTTATTTTCTACTGAACTTTAAGCATATTTTAGCTAGCTGCTTTTAGTTTTCCTGTATACACTGCACACTACCTGCCCAGCACCAGAGAATGAAGTTAGCAATTAGTTGGAGTGAAAGTTGGAGAGCACTATTAGCATTTAGCTGCTAAAGAGACAGATATTGCTTCTGAGGAGTTGGTGGAGAGAAAAAAGAGCAACAAAGAGAGAGAATGTTGGAGTTACACTCGTTAAGTCAGAAACACAACTCCAAATAAGTACTAATTTTGCTCTATATTTCTGTACTAGCAAGTGTTTGCTAACACCTTCGACTTCATGGATAAGTGTTGTGTTTAAACTTTGTTCTGCTGCCCCCAAATGGCAAAAAAAATCTAATAATACTGTTTTAATATGAAAAAGTATTGTATAAAACTGCTAAAACTTTTATATTTTGTTCATGCAAATGGAACATGCTAATATACTTCTTTTGATTATAGTCTGTTTGGAAATAGATGAAAAATCTTTTCTTCTATTTTGCAGGGATTTACCTTTTAGAAAAACATTTGTTAGCTCTGTAACTCAACTGTGATGATAACAGGGGCGCAAAATGGGTCTAAAAGACAGTATGGTTACCGCTGTAAGAGCTGTATCTTCTCTTTCCTTCTTTCATTTTGGCTTGACTCCACTCCAACATGTTGTGGTGGCTAATTGGATCTGATAGGCTGCCTCTCATGGAGCTTCCCCTCCCCCTCCTCTCTGAGCCTGCCAGGACTGAAGCTGAGGTTGTGGCAGCCCACCTCCAGCTCCTGAGCGGCTGCTCGCTCTTTGTCTGCCTGCATGTAGCTCATGCAGCGGACACACAGAATCTTAATGATCCCCCCGTCCACACACATACACACACAAACACACACACAACCCTCCAACTCACCCCCTCATTCTCATGATAATAGTGGGTGTTTCCAGTCTGTCTTTGTGCCTGGGTGCCCCCTCCTCGTCGTCATGTCTGGACCGCCAAGTATCTCAGGATACAAAGAAGTGAGCTGCACACACAAACATGCTCTGAACATGCAGACACGTTCACAAATTTCATTCAGTTCAGGAGAATTCAAAGGCGATTTACATGTGTTCTTCATACTGATGTGTGAGCTCATACGAGAGTCAAACCAAAGGTGAAATAATAAAGTCAGTGTCCCAAACTGGTCAGGTGACGGCTTTGCTGGAAATGTAACAATACTTTGTACGTTTTAGCCTTGTATGAGGGGTCGGCAACCTGCTGCTCTGGAGCCTCCTTTGCCTCTCTGTAATGGCTCCCTGTGGCTGTGACAAAAAGATTTATGGAAATAAATAATGATTTTTTTAAATCATTTATCACTGTTGTAGGCCTAATCTGATTCTTACATTCTCCAGTTGTAAAAACGTGTTGCATGTACACAGAATTTAAATAATATTTGATATTTCGTCAACTTAAATGTGTGTCACAGCCTACATCTACACTTTTTCTTCTAAATTTGGATTTTTCAGAATTTTGCTGGTGGTTATTCTTTTGGCCAAAAATGAGAGCAAAGTTTACAGATCCCTTGCCTGTATAGATCTTAAAGTAGGCATTTAGTAAAAAAAAAAAAAAACAACTTTATTTGTAGTACCCCTGCAGATCACCACCCACCACTGCTGTTTGCACTAGGTTGACTGATGAAAGAGCGGTGTGCATATAGATGGCTAGGGTTAGCATTCGAGGAAACATCAAGTTGAATCAGACGTAGAATGGTAAAGGTAGTTAGAATATTTATTTGTTTATGCTATGCTAGCTCATGCTAACGGACTGAATGCCAATCATACCCTTTCCCATTAAAAACAAAAGCCAGATGTTAGTGCGTGTTAATGGGTTTTTTGTCCAGTGTATAAGGGGCTTTAGAAAGCTTAAGGGAGCTTTATGAACACAACGCTAATGATGATGATGATCACCAGCTAAAGGTCTCATATTCTGTATGTTTTTATCATTGGAAGTGAGATTATCACTGGTCATTTACATTGGATATTGTGACAGCACAATAATGGTATCACAGGTTCTTCAGGTGGCATCTTGACAGTTAAGAGACGTCATTTCCACATTTATTTCAGATTATAATACTGTCCCCATAAAACAAACCGATTAATTAATAAAGAACTAGTTGAGTGCTGACCTGTTACAGCCGTGACAGTGCAGGGACAGCGGTGCTCTCTGGATGTCAGCTGGACAGAGCGAGTTATCTACACTCCAAACATCGGCATCAATTACAGCCGAGGTCGTTATGGGTCTCTGGCCAAATTGATTCTGAGGCATCTGCTAACCTCCTCCTCTGGGGAGCAGGAGAGGCCGGCCTGATGTCCACGGTGAGGGGTGGAGCAGGGGGTCCAAGCTGGCGGCTGACCTCACAAATAGGTCATAAACTGGGTCTGTGTGTGTGTTCAGTCGGCTCCAGGGGGACCGCAGACACGGAGCTGACTTCAGATAATAGGGCACATGCTGGAGACTCTGTGAGCCATTATTCTGGGCTGCTGAGTGCAGATGTGTTGTACCACAAAATGATCACAAGATGATGAAGCCAAGTATTTACTTCATATTAAAAGAGCAGCAGAAGCCAGAAGTAAAATGCGTCTGCCTCATTAACTTTGTTTCACATCAGTCCCACTGGCATCTCTTCTCTTATTCATCCTGTAAACACAACACAAAGCAGAAACTACATTTCTTGATGCTGAAATTCTGTTTAAAGAAAATTATAAAGCATTTTTTCTTCAACATTCATTATTTCATTTATACCACAGTCTGTGGATGTGAACTGTTTTTTTTTTTAAAAAGAGACAGAGCTGAACTCCAGTAGAAGAACACGTACTTTAGATGCTGCAATGAATCATTTCTCTGCAGTGCTGCACTGTATCGGCCTACCAGCCTTTGTGCATAAACACAATTTGGTGACAGCATTTTTTTAAATCAGTACAGCCGTGACGCATTTTATTCTCTATAGAAAGTGTAATAGGCAAACAGCACCCAAACTGTGCAATTGTCCTGTGTGTATCCATTGATACTACAGTACAGTATGTATCCAATGCAATGCAATATTATTTTTCTTTTCCTTGTACTTGTGTGCAATTATCCATGTATCTGTATAAGTGAGAGGTGTATGTAGTTTATTGTATTTGTACTTTTACTTATCACTCACTCTTTTCTACCGACCTCTGATCTTAAATTTAAACATTTCTGCATTGCGGACCAAATGTCAAAACAAAATCCAGTTGGTGAACCGAAAATACAAGCGATATGAGACATTATTGTTCATATGACTGATAGGAAATATACTAGGGTGACCAGCTGAGAATGCGTGAAATAAAACAGTTTAGAGAAACATCATTTGTTATTAATATTATAAAGCAGTGTCCTGCAGGTGACAGGTGTGTTACAGTCATTTTGGACTTTAAGGCCGTCATTAAGCGGTAGAAGCTCACTTTTTAAGGCAGACGCTATTTGCACCTGGGTTGGAAGCCAATGTGCCTATTTGCACCCAGGGTGACCATTAATAACTAAAACTCAGTGTTATGACCTACATAACAGATTTTCATGAATTGATATGTTGTTCATATTATCTATTACTATGGATAAAAAGTTAACTTTCGGGACAAAAAGGACAGATTTCAGGATGCAGGACAACTGCTTGTAATTCAGGACTGTTCTGAATTTTTTTAGGACCCTAGATATAATGTATAATTTTAGGGATTTTTTATTTAATTTGTTGTACTAAAGCCATTCAATTATCAATCTCATCATGTGCACAAGCATCTAGAATTTTTTTTTTTTTTTTTTTAACCTTAAGCTTGATTATTAAATTGCATTAAGGGAGGTACCAGCCTACAGTGCTTTAGGGATGGTGATTAGTTAAAAAAAATTACTAAATGATGAATTTAATAAGAAAATGTTTTATTATAGGCTGCACAGAAAGCTGAACAATCATGTCTTTTCAAAATAAATGCTAAAATTCTTATCATGTACATGCAGATTTATCTTTGTTTAAGCAAAGCAAGATATGGAATAGGTATTTATGACTTATTTTATTCTATCAATTGAACTCTTGACAAGCTTGGAACACAGCACTGATCTAATGACTCAGTTCTGCACCACATCTCCTCCCACCAAGAGCTGCACGACTCCACTGCTCAGACATGATACAAGAATACAGCCAGAAAAATAATAAATGTTAGCATGCGGTCAGCTTGCAGATAGTAGGCAACAAGAAAAAAACACCCAGATACAGTGAAGACTTGACTCTTACAGTTGAGAAAGTTAAAGGCAGACAGACTCAGACAGACAATCCCAGAAGGTCAGGCTTCTGGGAAACAGGTAAAAGATTAGAGTCTGGAACAAACAAGAGTACAGCAGCCAATCTGGCAAGTGACCAGTGACAGTATGTGGGACTGCTGGTGGAATGAGGGACAGGTCAGGTGACTGGCAAAGGCAGAGAACAGAGAGCATCTGGTGGACCAGTGCGGGAAAAGGGTCTTGAAAATGCAATTCACCATTTTCATATGACAGCCACTTTCCTCTGACATCACAGGGTGGGAAGCTCAAATGTCGTGCTTGTATAAAAAGTAGAGACTTTTTACCATTTCTTATCATTTCACAGCTGCCTGATTGATCAGTGGTTGAAAAGACAATGGATAGTGAAAACTGCGCCATATTTCTAAAATAACATATTTGATAAGCAGCGTTATTTTTTTTCCCAGGACTACTCTGCCACTAATGCTACTAATAGTGTGCTCTGATAGACTGTGAGCATGAGTGTAGACTGGCAGGACGTTCTGGTCTTTGTGTCCTGTCTGTAACTAAATGTCTCTTAACGTTTTTTTTTCCTAGACTCAGTTGACTTATTATTTTCAGTTTTCAGTCACAGTTTGGTTAAGTTTAGACACAAAAAGTACTTAGGCAAGAAATCTATGTGGTTAGGTATAGGCAAGAACACTGCTTGGTTAGGTTTAGGAACAAAAACTACTCATAAGCACAAAAACTTGTGTACAAAACCTACCTCGGTAGGTTTATGAAAAACATCCCTCCAGATTTTCACCATAAATTGTCTTTGGAATACAGCAGTACAATATTTGAGCTTCCCAATCTGAGTGTGATGTCAGAGGAACTTCACCATATGAAGTGAAGTCAGTTCAACTTCAGGACCTTAACACTGAGATCCAACTGCAGATTATAAGATACACAACGATTTATAGCACTGTTGTCTTAAGATTGTAGCCAGCAAGGCAAGTTTAATCATATAGCTTCTTTCAAACTTTAAAGTCTGTTACATAAAGAATAGATTAAAATAAATAAAATGTAAAGTAAACAAATAATTGAAAAGTATAGTTTAAGTGCTTGTTTTTTTTTTCAGGGTTTATTTTGTTTTGCATTAGACTGCACACCATAATCATCCATAAGTAATGATAAAAAATACAAAGGAATATTTTTCTCCATTATTGTTGTCACCATACCAGTTTTTAGAAAATCTGTAGCCAGATGAATGTTGACAAATCGTATCTCTAAGTGCCCAGAGTCTGGTCAGGGATCATAGATCAAAATTTGGGTTTAAAGATCTGCCACAGGTTGTGTACCAAGCAGTTAGGAAAAGGACACAAATGCAGACAACCAGGTAGACTGGAACAGTTCAGTGATTTGAATAGTAAAATGAAAATACACAGGCTTGCAGGCAAAGAGAGATGAGAAGCCACAGATTAACAGGATTAGGCAGGTAAAAGGTGTTTGCATGCGGGCACAGACTCGTGTACAGGCTCAGGTTCTCCTGACAGGGGAGACGGGGGGGCAGGTATATGTGCTGACAGGGTGACTGAAATCACTTGAGAAATAAACATTGTAGAGCTTTTTATCCAAAAAAAACATCACAGCTCCCCCGTTTACACATATTTGGTCACAGGTGAGTCTTGACCTGTCCTGTACGGCAGCGATGTCGATGTACAATCCCAAGACCATGCAGCATTTTTGTATATATGTCTATTGGTGGGAAAGTCTGAGGGTGCCTAATGGACAGGTGAGGAATGAAAATGACAGCAGAGCCTCATTCAGTACTGTAGAAATACATGAGCCTGGGGAAATGAGAAGTGGCTAGAGACAGGGACAGAGGGACAGACTGAACAAAGTAAAAATAACTGAGGCAGCTGACAAGACTCCTCCAGACATGTTTTCAGACATGCAGAAATACTCTGCTTGAAATAATAATTTAAATATGCTTTTTTCCCTGATAAAAAAGTTGAATTTCCTCTGCGAAATTCTTTTTAAAATTTTGATCAGACTGTAAGGTGTTACTACTATTTTGTCCACCTTGTATTTGTGGATTTTTAGGGATCAGCTTCACCTGCAAGTTGTGGAGGATTAACAGAGAGAAGAAGGTATCACCTCTCTGTACAATATTAACTGCAATCATATTTACTGTTCTCCCTTTCATCAGATCGTTGCCGTTTGTCTGGAAGTGGGAGACTTAATGTCCTCTTAGACTAATGTCCGCCTGGCGCCACAACTTTCTCACCGTTCTCTCAGCCTCTAAGAGTCATCAATATGATCGTCTGTCTGGCCTTCACTGCATTATCTGCTGGCACTCAGGCTCCTCCAAGGCCTCCGACCGCGCTCTCCTCTCCACCGCCTGAGATAATGATGGAGGAGATGGGGGGGATAACAAATCAGGTTGTACCCAATCAGGTTGCAGAGCCACTTTGATAGATTGGAGTAAGGGATCATAAACAAGCTGGGGTATATATTTCTGGAAACATTTGGTTTGTTTCTCACTTCATTTAAATGATGGTATTTTCCTGATATAAGTGTCAGGCAAACAGGGAGGGAGCTGGAAGGGTGGCACAACCCTCCTCAACCTGATTAACCAGCCTTAGTCCCCCCCACCAGAATAAGAAGGTGACAGGTAGTTGGCTTGTTAGTATCATAACCTCTGTATGAACTGAGTGTTATTTTTTTCTGTTGGGAAGTAAATCATCACAAAAAGATGCAAAAACAAATACAAAGAGACACACAAACATGGCAACAGAGACATGCAAAGTGACTACAGAGACACAACACAGATTCAAAAATGACATCATTTGCAAAAAAATGGCTACAGATGCAAAAATGACCACAAAGAGATGCGAAAAAAAAAAAAAAAAAAAAAAAAAAAAAAAAAAAAAAAAAAAAAA